>JAXGGA010023677.1:0-13110 GCA_038373865.1 Uloborus plumipes | reverse complement strand
CCCCCCCCCACCCCCCCCCCCCCCCACCCCCCCCCCCACCCCCCCCCCACCCCCCCACCCCCCCCCCCCCCCCCCACCCCACCCCCCCCCCCCCCACCCCCCCCCCCACCCCCCCCCCCCCCCCCCCCCCCCACCCCCCCACCCCCCCCCCCCCCCCCCCCACCCCCCCCCCCACCCCCCCCCACCCCCCCCCCCCCACCCACCCCCCCCCACCCCCCCCCCACCCCACCCCCCCCCCCCCCACCACCCCCACCCCACCCCCACCCCCCCCCCCCCCCCCACCCACCCCCCCCCACCCCACCCCCCCCCCCCCCCCCCCACCCCCCCCCCACCCCCCCCCCCCCACCCCCCCCCCCACCCCCCCCCCCCCACCCCCCCCACCCCCCCCCCCCACCCCACCCCCCACCCCCCCACCCCCACCCCACCCCCCCACCCCCCCACCCCCACCCCCACCCCCCCCCACCCCCCCCCCCCCCCACCCCCCCACCCCCCCACCCCCCCCCCCCCACCCCCCCCACCCCCCCCCCCCCACCCCCCCCCCACCCCCCCCCCCACCCCCCACCCCCCCCCCCACCCCCCCCCACCCCCACCCACACCCCCCCCCCCCCACCCCCCACCCCCCCCCACCCCCCCACCCCCCCCCCCCCACCCCCCACACCCCCCCCACCCCACCCCACCACACCCCACCCCCCCACCCCCCCCCCCCCCACACCCCCCCCCCACCCCCCACCCCCCCCCCCCCCCCCCCCCCCACCCCCCCCACCCCCCCCCCACACCCCCCACCCCACCCCCACCCCCCCCACCCCCCCCACCCCCCCCACCCCACCCCACCCCCCCACCCCCCCCACCCCCCCCCCACCCCCCCCACCCCCCCCCCCCCCCCCCCCCCCACCCCACCCCCCCCCACCCCCCCACCACCCCCACCCCCCACCCACCCCCCCACCCCCCACCCACCCCCCACCCCCCCACCCCCCCCCACCCCCCCCCCCACCCCCACACCCCCCCCCCCCCCCCCCCACCACCCCCCCCACCCCCCCCCCCACCCCCCCCCACCCCCCACCCCCCCCCCCCCACCCCCCCCCCACACCCCCCCCCCCCCCCCCCCACCCACCCACCCCCCCCAACCCACCCCCCCCACCCCCCCCACCCCACCCCACCCCCCCCCCCCCACCCCCCACCCCCCCCCCACACCCCACCAACCCCCCCCCCCCCCCCCACCCCCCCCCCACCCCCCCCCACCCCACCCCCCCACCCACCCCACCCCCCCACCCCCACCCCCCCCCCCCACCCCACCCCCACCCCCCCCCACCCCCCACCCACCCCCCCCCCCCCACCACCCCCACCACCCCACCCCCCCACCCCACCCACCCCCCCCCCCCCACCCCACCCCACCCCCCCACCCCCCCACCCCCCCCCACCCCCACACCCCCACCCCACCCCCCCCCCCACCCCCTCCCCCACCCACACTCCCCACCCCACACCCCCCACCAACCCCCCCCCCCACCCCCCCACCCCCTCCCACCCCCACACCCCCCCACCCCCCCCCCCCCCCCACAACCCATCAACCACCCCCACCCCCCACCCAACCCCCCCCACACCCAACCAAACAACCCACCCCCCACCCCCCACACCACAACACCCCACCAACCCCCCCCCCCACCCCCCACCCACCCCACCCCCCCACCAAACCACAACCCCCACCACCCCCACCCACACCCCAACACCCCCCCCCACCTCCCCCCCCCACCCCCCCCCCCACCCACCACAACCCTACAATCACCCCCCACACCCCACCCAACCCCCCCCACCCCCCCACCACACCCACCCAACACCCCCCAACCCCCCACCACCCCCCCCCCCACCCCCCCCAAAGCCACCCCTCCCCCCTCCCACCTGCAAGAAAAAACTACTTTTGTAAGCACAAAATATGTGTTAGTGCACCACTCTCCAAAGTAGGGACGGCCACATCGAAATCATAACCTTTGGTTCGACTTTGGAGACAGCATGAAGTATAATTTTCTGCATTGGACAACAATTAATATCAAATACAGATACTTAATTTGAATTAGAAGCAGATCTTTGAACTATTAGCAGAGGAAACCAAAACAGATTTTTCCAAAATTAACCAAGGAATTTAGTCTTGTTCCTATTACATTATACTTTAAAATTTCTTCTTGTACATTAGCAATAGCATGTCAGTTCAAAATAAGTGAACCAAAAAAGAACTTTATTGTATGTAATAAAAAATTAGGGGTACTCTGTCAACGCATTTGATGAGTCACAAGTTGATGTGCAGATTTAAATTGCGTAAGAAGTTTTTTTTTTTTTTTTAATTATAAATAAAATACAAAACTCATTCATTTTTAAAGTTTTTTTTCATCGTGATTGACGTTAAATTTTCTGCACTTAAGTACAAAACAGATTTCTGTAACTCAATTAGTCCGGATCTGTGGAGGAAAATGCGCTAAAATTTACAAAAAAGCACGTAAAATATTAAATAACTTTTTTTTTCTAATTTACTTATCAAAAAGTTTCCTCCTTCATATTAAATTTCATCTTTCTAGCTAGGTCTTACCGTTTTTCCAGGAGAGTACTTAATATTTCATCAAACTTCACAAAGTAATAGATCCATTTTAAAGATTTTTTTCACCGTTATCAGCGAAAAATAGACAAACAAGTAACTTTTTTACCGTTATTCAAAAAAATACTTAACCAACCCGGGTTTATGAATTCCTTTTTTCGAGGGGTGAAAAATCGCTCACGACAGCAGCTAGTTATTTTTCAAAAAAATCATGAAAATGGAGTGGAGAACAATAAGCAATTGCTCACAGACAGTAGCAAATTATTAGTTAGTTCCCTTCTGAATAGAAGTAATTGAGATTTATAAAAAAAAGTGTTGAGGAAAAATTGTAGCATTAAATATATTCTCATCATAATTGATCTGCATCAATCGATGTATAGGCAATTGTTTGACAGCGCATCCTAATTGATTATTTAAAAATTACATATAATTCCCAAATAAACAACGTACGTTTTTTTTTCGGAACCGGCTGACAAATTTTTTCCATTCACCGTATTATCTTTTGTTGAGGAAGATAAAAATTCTTAAAACAGTTCTCACAAAATTGGTCTTATCTTTCCTGTTGTTGTTAGAAAATTAGTAACAGGGGTGATTGTGTTCCGGTATTTTACCTGATTTCCGGTATTTTCATGATCGATTCTAGTATTTTCATCTTCGAAAATACCGGAAATAAAATGTTTTTAATTATGCTTTTATCTTCCCACCTCCGAATTTTTCTTTTTCGAATTTTCGATGATTTATACCGATAATTATTAATAATATTCATCAAATAGAAATGTTAAGATGAAAATTCTATTTGTTTTTTTACCTTTCTAAATTATTTTATTTGCACCCGATATGAGAATCAAAATTTTCTCACTTTTGAACTTTTTATGCTTATTACCCTTAGTTAGGAGACAAATAAATGAAATGTAACAAATGCAACTTTTATTACTTTATAAATGCTTTCGTACAACAAACAGTAATTCTGTTAGACTTTTGCTTTCTCCTTAAAATATTTTTTTGGAGATAATTGGAATAATCACCAGCACAATAGTAACTTTATTACTCATGTACAATTTAATTAAATGCATGTGCAATATTTTGACTAAAAACTATTTGATGAATATATGAAATGTGTTAGTTTTTGAGAGGAATATAAAATTAGGTGTGCTTTAGTAATAGGAGCCTTGGTTTTAAAAAAAAACACTACCCCCCCCTCACCCCCACTTTTTCTTTAAAACTTTCAGGTATTTTTTTATGAACTCACAATCACCCCTGTAGTAAAAACCACATGTCTTTCCAATAGAGATTTGTGCATTCCTTTTTTATTTGATGTCTGAATATCCGTATAAATAAAACAAAGCGTATTTATCTGTGTGTGTTCTCTAAATAAATCCACAGTTTGCGTCGGATCTCGACCGAATTTGGCAGGAAAGTGTACTTGGTCACCTAGGAAAGGTTGTATTGTAGGTTGGTTTTCAAACGGAAATGAAGTACCAAACCGTTTTAATTTAAGGACCCAAAAAAGGCGTAAAGTGGCTCTTTCTACCCGAAATAATTATCGGATCTTCTCGATTTTGGTCTCATTGGAAAGGTTTTGAAAAATACCTTTTAAGGGATTTCCTTCCAAATTGTTTGAAAACTCCTAACCGCTAACTGCACCCAGAAATAGATACAGGCATTTTTAAGTTAGTAAAAATCAATTATAAATTGGATTTATTAATATCGTCTACACGAGCATGAAAGAAATTGAATAGCGTGAAAGAAATTTATTAGAAATAAGTGTTGCCTCTGTTCCTTGAATATAAACAAAGAAAATTATTGCTTTTCCTTTTAGGCTTTTCCTGTAATGGGGGGGGGGGGGGTAGAACTTTTTCGGAGAATGATGAATGTATCGTACGGCGTGTTGGCAAAATATTGACTTTTATCTTCTCGGGACTTTTATTTTTAATGCTGCCCCGTGCAAAGCCGGCCGTCGCAGCTAGTTAACAAATAAAGTCGTAATATCATGATATTCAGTTTTCCCCTCTTGCACCGTCCATGATGTATCATGTTCCATTCCATAAAGATTCAGTAAAATTATATAGTTCTCTGCAAAAAAAATCAATACCTATCCTATACACAATGGTCTGCTGAAGTTTTCCTTCAATGCAGAAAGAATCGAAATGCAAAAACGGGGATAGCAAAGGATAACCAGCGCGAAATTGGCTGCAGATAAAGAAATGAATAGTATGTATGTGACCAAGGCCGTAGCCAGCGGGGGGGGGGGTCAGGGGGTCAGACCCCCCCCCCCCCCCGAAATTTTCAAACCTCAAAAGTTTTAAAAAAGTATTCAACAAAAAAAAAAAAAAAAATAAAAAAAAATAAAATAAAATAAAAGATTTCAAGGTTTGATGGTCGGAGGTCCCCTCCCCCCTCTCGAAGTTGTGACGGGTCTGAGGTTTTTGATGATATAAAGAAAAATTAGAATAATAAAAATTAAAAAAAAATCATTTGAATAAACTTGAATAGTTCTGCTCACTATTTCGCCAAAGGAGTTTTTTTCGACCTTTTAAACTTAAAACTTAAATTATTCCGTCTCTCCTGCTGGTCTATAATCTTTAACGGGATAACAAAATTTATGGCACTTGTCGTTGAGATTCTTTTATCATGGAAAAAGAAAGAAGATCCTCTCCTTTACGCCATAAAACAAGTGTGAGGTCCCTTTCTGGGCTTACTGTGAACAAATTAGCAAAAAGTATACGAATTTTTGAAAACTTCTATCTCTTAACATATTGATCACAGTAATAACAGATACAGATATTTAAATCAGTTATTGTTATTATCAATGGAGAGGTGATGAGTTAATGAAAATGCCCAGAGCAGGGATATGAAAGCAGGGATCTCTGGCGACGGGAGCCAGACACTTTCTGCCCCCATTCTCTTCCTTGCATTTACCATTGATGCGAGGGGCTTGATTTACCAAGAAGTCCATGAGGCTCGGCCTAGAGCCGTAAGGTCCCCACCTTGGGAGGGGGGGGGGGAGCAAAATCAAAGACGAAATAGTAAATTATAACGAAGTATGATTTTAATATGGAAATCATGAAGTTGAAAATCAAAGTTTGTGGTTTCAACTCTACAGTACTTCGATACACTTTTCAATGGGCCCATCCAGATGTTCAGGGCCCGATTTAGAAATTTAAGGTCTGCCCTACTGTCCTAGAGTTCCTAAATTGGACACTGATGGTGGAAAACTAAAATTCACGGGCCCCTCTAACTTAACGAGCCCAGGGGCCGTGCTCAGGCTGCCCTCCCCTTTCGCAGGGCCAGGCCAAGATGAGAAATTTTTTGACAAGAACTAGAACTATTTTGAAGGGCCTATATGCCCGCTCCTCAAACCTATTTGGTCAAACCAATATCGTATATGTTGTGGGGACCTGTATACCACGTATTGTTATGGAAAACATCTATATTCTAGCAAGCACAGAGATTTATATGAGCGAAATTTTTCGTTGAGTAAAAGGCCCGATTAACTTTTGTGCCCCGAACGAGGAAAAATTTTGATTTTCCCTCCAATAACTGGCTTACCTGTGAACCAGGCCGAAGATTATTAATTTTTCCAGGGGGGTGGGGGGAGGGTATACACTCAATACAAATTACCAAAAAACCTCGCCCCTACATGCAATGCATTAAATAGGGGAAACCGGGCATGATCGGGAGAAATTTGCTTTTGAACTGATTTCAAAGAAAGTAAAATTAAAACCATAGTCAGACTCCCGTGTTCAACTCCTATTGTAATGAATAAATTTCAAAATACTAACTAAAATGAAAAATATTTTTCCCCCCTCGATCTAACGGGTTTCGAGTGAACGCATACAGTTTATCTTCCTTCTCTCATCTCGGGTCATCTTTTTGACTTAACCCTTCTTTGCATGATGATGGAAATTTCCATCATAACATTTAATGCGGATAAAAGGATACACAAAACCAGTGTAATTTACATTTGTTGCTGCTGGCAACTTTTGCAGCGCTGTAGCGTAAAACGAAACGCAGTTGTCAAAAAAAAAAAAAAGACGCTAACGTCACTTGTTAATTACCAGGATTTGAACTTACCACTCCGCTGTTTGTTGTGACTGGAATAAACGGCCGACTTAAAAATAAATTTTCCTCATTTTTTTAAAAGAAATATGAAACGTAGTTGTGTGCTTTGTTTTTCATAGATTAAACTTTCAAAAAAAAGAAAAAAGAACAAAGCTTTGAAATTCTTTAATTATTTTTTCTTCAATTTTATAAACATGACTAGCCGGGTACCCGGCCCTGCCCGGGTTTCTGTGGGTGTAGGGTGGTTTAGTGAAACTCATTCATAAATTTCCGAACACTTAAGTGCATATCTATAAACATAATGGCTACTTCTGTAAACAATGGCTATGTTATGGATAAACTATAAAAAATAATGCAAGCTAAAAAAAATAGCAAGCTACAAATAATGTTTGAGTAAATAGGAAATGTTATAAGCTTGGTATATTAAAATAAATACATATTTACAGTATCAATCGCACTGAAATTAACCATTTCCAAATATTACTCGTAAAATAAGTCCCATTATTAGTTTCTATCCTCGTGACAACATTGGTGAGGTGAAAACATCTTATGTACCTAATTTAGAAATTTTTTTGACTATAAACACTTTCTATTCTCTAACTATTGACAAAATCAATTTTTTTTTATTTCACCCATTAGCGATTGTTGGCTCAGATAAATATAAAAATCCTTAGACGGCAATAAATTCCATACTTACTCCAGAGAAGCCTTGGTTCAAAATTTTCAATATGATTACAATCAATATTGTTGCTACATGGCACCAAATTTTTGCAACAATGGGTTGAAAATTTAATCATTTAAAGGGGAAATGACATAAAATTAACTGTTTTCCATAATAACTTTTTTAAACTAAGCTTTTTAGAAATAAATTATAGCTTATCCTGTTCCCTGTTACTGTAGCTATCTACGGTGAAAAAATGGTTAAAATCGGTTCAGTAGTTTGGAAGATTACCCCGGACATACGTTTTCAAAAGTAGTCTTTTATGTATATAGATGTCGTCATAAATTCTGATATATTTATTTGAAAAATAATGCAGGAGAGGAGAAAGACTCCTTTCCTTCTTCCCAAAAGCCTATTGATTAACGTGTTGTCCATTACTTCAGCTTCGCTCTCATTCCCTGTTAGTCAAATACCTCCCAATCATAGGCGGCTGGTGCACCAAGAAAATTGGGGGATCAACAGAAGATTGTTAGGAGCTTAGGGCGGCACCTAAGCTGTTTGTAGCCTACTTTCCCGTTAAAAATAAAAGAAAGACGAAAAAAGTATTAAAAGTAGCTTAATGCATCTAAAAAATATCGCCAAGTCTAAAAAATATCGCCAAGTTAAAAAAATATCGCCAAGTCCAAAAAAAAAAGTTAAAAAAATAAAAAGGTAAAATGAATATCGAAAAATTAAAAATTTGAAAGTAGGGTATTGAGATGGGGAATTTGTGTCGGTCGGTCGGTCGGTCGGTCGCTCGGTCGGTCTGTCTGTCCCCCCTAATAACTTTTGAATGAACATTCCGATTTGGACAAACTTTTTTTTGTTGGAAAGATCTCGGCGAGTACAGCTCATTCCCATATTTGATTTTTTGATTTGAACAATTTTTGGTTCAACTTTGAGCCGTTCAAATAACCGGTCTCGCGATACTAACTTTTTAATGAACAGTCCGATTTGAACAAACTTTTTTTTGTTGGAAAGAACTTTTCAAATGTACTTCATTCCCGTATTTACATTTCCGGTTTGAACAATTTTTCGTTCAACATTGAACCGCTCAATCAAGCTGTCACCCCTAATAACTTTTGAATGAACAGTCCAATTTAAACAAACTTTTTTTTTTGTTTGAAGCATCTCGGCAAGGATACTTTATTACCGTATTTAAATTTTCAATTTGAACACTTTTGGTTCAACATTGAACCGTTTAAGCAACCTTTCTCCACCTAATAACTTTTGAGTGAACCGTCCGAATGGAATAAATTTTTTTTTGTTCGAAAGATCTCAGCGAGTGCAGCTCATTCCCATATTTGATTTTTCGATTTGGACAATTTTTGGTTCAACTTTGAACCGTTCAAACAACCGGTCCCGCGATGCTAACTTTTGAGTGAACAATCCGATTTGAACAAACTTTTTTTTGTTCGAAAGATCTTTTCAAGGATACTTCATTCCGTATCTACATTTTCGATTTGAACAATTTTTCGTTCAACATTGAACCGCTCAAGCAACCTTTCCCCACATAATAACTTTTAAGTGAACCGTCCGAATGGAATAAACTTTTTTTTGTTTGAAAGATCTCGGAGAGGCTTTCCCATACATTCCCATATTTCGCTTTTTGATTTGAACCATTTTTCGTTCAATATTGAACCGTTCAGAAAAAAAAATTAACATTAGCGTCTACGGGGAATTTAAGTTGAATGTTGATCCTGAACTTAAAGTCGGATTTCCTTCAAACTAACTTTGTAAGAAAATGGTTTTGATAAATAATGTTTGTAACGTACTTTTCTGAGTAATCTTCTGTGAGGACTCTGATTCCGACTCCGACTCTGCAAACATGGCGGAAATGCAGGCTCAGAAAAAAAATTACTGACTGTGCAGACGATTTTTTGTTTATTTATTCATTTGTTTTATTTTGTTTATTATTATTATTATTATTTTTTTTTTGGCAGACGATGTTTTTTTTTTTGTAACAAAAATTTTTCATTCACGAGAACATTATATTCTTCATTTATATTTAACAACTGGCAACAGATTAAAAGTGAAATTCGAGACATTTTATTAACGGACGAGTTTTTTTTTTTTCTTTTTTTTTTCTTTCTTTGATAAAATGTGTTTTGATGCTCTTTGTACTTTTATTTATTTATTTATTTATTTTATTATTATTTTATTTATTTATTTATTTATTTATTTATTTTGAAAACGATGGAGGATTTTTTCTACGGAGGAACTGTAACAGTTACACTCTTTAAAAGGTGCGACAAAACTTTATTTATTCGTTAATTACTTTTTACGTGTCTATTTCATCTGATGAAAGGGGTATATTTTGCTTTTCGAAATCAGCTCTAAGTGCTAAAAAAGTATGTTTGACATAATTTTAAGTCTCAGATAATCAAGAGAATAATGATCAGATGCGAGAATGCCGATGTCGATGTACGGGAAAGTAGGCTCGTTTAGTTCTTGACAGAACTTCTTGTTTAAAATAAGTAATTATTTATTTTTTTTTAATAACACAAAATAATTTCAAGCTTTTTCAGGAGGAGGGGCATACTGTGTATTCCATGTTTTTTTTTTTTTTTTCTCACGTGACCCCCGAAATGACGGGCCTGTAAAATTCATATAAACTGAGTAAATTTACGAAACAAAAAATCAACTGAGTTTTGCAATAAATAAAAAGGAGACGTTGAGGGTCGTACGGAAGGCTTCACTCAATTGCGTTGTTCACCGATTTAATGGATTATTAATATGTCAAATGACGAAATATCAAATGATTCACCCATCATTCATTAGTTTACAAATTTCATTAGATTAACGACTTAGTCATTTGTTACCCGATTATTCATCATTCCGTATAGTGATGTCTGAAATTTACTAACTCTCAAATTGTAAATGGATATCGTTTTAATAGATTATGTACGCATTCTCTTTACTGATAAAACTTTATAGAAATTTTCAGACAGACTGAGAAGCAGACATATCTCATCTCAAGTGCCTGCTTTCATTTTTTTTCGCACTTATTAAGCCATTTAATATGTTTCTAATTTTTATTTCCTTTTAGCTGTTATGTGCATTGAGCCACATATTTAATGCTTTAAAAAAATCTTAGAAGAAAATAAGCTGAAAGATGTCTTAAATCTTATGAGGGCTCAAAATGTGTCTGAGATTGTTTCAAGAAAATAAGTAATAAATTTTATTTGGGGGTAAAACACACATTAATTTTTTTTTATATGATATTGATTAGTGTGTGTCCTCCTTATTTCCCATTGCATTCATTTCGAAAAACTACAAATGCCTTTATTAATATTTTCCCCCAAGATGAAACTTTTTTCTTTAAATTTTCTTATTATGAGTCTTGTAAATACAGTAAACAAGTTTGCGAGAAAACAAAAAAATTAAGTTGACGACTTCATACATAGGAACGATTCGAAAACCTATTTGACAAATTTAATTCGTTTTAAAAGTCCTTGATCCACAAATCTATGCTTGCTTAAGTTCAGCCTTGCAATTCATTTCTAACTTGAGTAACAACTCGCTTTACAGTTACTGTTATATTTTTGCTTTTGACAAGGATTAAAAGAACCTATCCCACCCAACTTAAGGCTACTATAACTAGGGCTATTATAACTATAGGGGCTCTGACCCAACCAAACTGACACCAGGACAGAATAACATATAATAAAATGTGTTCAAAAAGTTACTTGAGTTTCAATTTGTTTCGTTTTTACACATCAATTCAAAAAGCAAATAAGTGTAAACAAAAGTAAAGGAACAAAATTCGACGAAATATTAGCGCACATTACGGTACTTAACAATCAAATGTAAAATCACATATACGTTTTTTTTTTTTTTTCCATTTATTCCAGTGTAGATTCATTCTATTCCATTATACATTTTAATGATTTTATTGCATGTTAAATTTTCCCCCAAACTGATGCACTAAAAGACATTGTAATAATAACTACGTTTTGCAAATGCTTTTCTAATCACAAGCTGCGGTTTGAGGAAGTGAAAAAAGTTTCAGATAATGCCGATTACAATGACAGAGAGTATTTGCCTGTCAGCAATAAAACGACTCGAGAATAATAAAATATGCTAACTAGTTTCGTTATGGATGAGCAATCGAACGATTAAGAGTTAAAAATGGACGGCGTTTTCGCTTAGGATACCATCAATCATTTTGGTTTTCTTACTGCTGTTTGCGGTCAGAAATTCGATGCCGCGATCTGGGCCAACTGCATAAAACATTTTTTTTTTTTTTAATCCGTTTAATTTCACTGGATCTGTTCCACTAGGTAATATGGGAAGGCGGTGCTTTGGTCTTACACTATTTTTAGCTTTACTTTTAGTAATATGGTAACGCTACATATGTAGTTTGCTTCTTTTTTGCCATAGTTCTCAGTGTAACTCAATTAATTCCAACCTTGCAAATTTGAGATAATGTATGTCAAAGAATAATTTCACGCATCAAAAGCAACTTTTGTTTTGTTTCTTTTTCTGTGTTTTACACAAAACGTATTCCCCCTCCACCCCCAGTGAATTTAAACTTATAGTGCATTGTTGCCAGCTGCGTCTTCCGACGTTGCACGGTCTGCCTCGAAAATAAAAGTTTCGTTTAGTGAAGCATGTTCAACAATCAGCCTTGTATATAAAAAAAAAAAAAAAAAAAAAAAAAAAAAAAAAAAAAAAACAGGTTTCTCGTCAACGTGCAGAGAAGAGCAACTTCATAACTCAAAATTTGAATTTAAACCTCTGGTATTTCACAACCAGTTTTTTTGGCTCTCTTTGCTTCATAAGAGGATTTTTGCCTCCAACTCGACTACTTTCGTATTCCATGCTGATGAGAGCATAATAAGCTTGAAACTGCAGTCCATGGATCAAAATAGCCGAGTTGGCGGTGTATTGCATGGTTATGCCTTAGCCCTTGCTTAGGGGCGGTTACTCTTTAGACCTCTTAGATTTTTTAAAATTCCAAAAAAGGAAAAATTATTAATTCCTCAGTATCAAAGCCAACATGAACAATTTAGCAAAAATCAGACATAAAGAACAAACACAATTTGTAATTAGTCTAAGCCCATTTACAACATAGTAATTAAATTTTTAGTAGTTGATCATGAACCTAACCTCAAGTGCCTTGAACCTGAGCGAAGACGTGTGAGGACAGGTCCGAAATACATAGGGTTGTCACTTCGAATTTTTCCATGGGGAAGACAGAAAGTGTTTTAATTTTAATACTTACCCTTTTCCATAGTTACTGGATTACACATGTTAAATGCAAATTTTTCAGTCTTTAATTCCGAAATATTTCCGGAGTCGAGATTCGAATCAAGCCCGCCTTCCCCTAATAACATCGTAAGTCGTCTAAAATTGAGTTATTTAAAGTTCAATGTCAAAAAATTATAGGGAGAGAATTCTCGGGTTTCTGTCCACGACGTTGTTAAAGACGAAAGTTATATAAAAATATTTTTTTAACTTTAATTCCGATGCATTTCCAGGGAGGACACTTCAATTGGATGCCCACCCTTTCAGAAAAATCATTAAAGATTGTCGAAAATTCCGCTTTTTAAAGTTCAATATTAAAAAATTGCCTGTATAGGGCAATTGTCCCTCAGAGGAGGGCCAATCGCCCCTTCCCCCTCCCCTTTGTATCCGTATTTGACCCTCTCATATCCCCTACTTCAACAAACTGGTGACCACCAAAATTGCCATTACATTGGGGAAAGTTATCACCGATAAGATACAGCTAAATTTTCCAACATTTAACTAATTTCTTGGTGAA
>JAXGGA010023676.1:0-13112 GCA_038373865.1 Uloborus plumipes | reverse complement strand
GGTCGATGTTTCCCCAACATCGATGTTTTGCGTTCGATGTTTTTTTCGATGTCGATGTTTTATAATCCAGCAAAAAAAGCTTGGTAAAAATATGCGATATGCAGACGTATTGAGAAGTTTTCATCCTTAATTAAAAGTTTCAGTTAAATCTCCTTAAGAAAACATTTTCTATGATTATAATCGACGTTTTATTCTCGATGTTTCTAAAACATTTCTAATTTGCTTTCACAATTTTTTTTTTAATTTTATTTATTTCATTATTATTCATTATGCGAATGTTTTATATTTCAAAACAAAAAAAAAAAAAAAAAAAAAATCATCAAGATGTGCGACCAAAAGTTAAATCGTTAATCAGCCGTTACACTATCAATCTCGTTAGAAAACGTTTTTGATAGTTACCATCGATGTGTTTTAAGGTCGATATCTTAATTATCACTGTATCGCGCTCGATGTTTTTTTTTCCTTTCGATGTCTGTTTTACACTTCAGCAAAAAGCAATAAAAATATACAATAAAAAAGATTCATCTTTAGCAGTTGCAACATCTATCGTATTTAAATAGTTTTTTTTTTTTAATTACTACCGATGATTTAAAGTCAACGATTTTTAAACATCGTTGCTTTTGTTTTGCTTTAGAAATTTTTTTCTGTAACGGTGTTTTACATTTCAAAAAAAAAAAAAAAAGTTTCATAAAAATATGCGATAAATAAAAGTAATACAGTTAATCAACAGTTGCAGTATATATCTCACTGGAATGTTTTCTATAATTGACATCGATATCATACGGTTGATGTTTTTCAGGAGACAAAAAAAAAAAAAAAAAAAAAATCTAATTGAGTGATACAAAGAAGCGCAATGTATTGAGGAGTTACTGTATTACTGTACATTTAAATGTGTAAGTAATTTTTATGTAAAAAGATCGACGTTTTGAAACATCGATGTTTTTTGGTCGATGTATCAATACCATCGATGTCTTAATTTCGAAACATCGATGTCTTGAAACATCGATGTTTTGCCTTCGATGTCGCACCCCTACTTCAAACAGTGTAGACAAATTACTCTGTTGAGAATTAGGGCAGAAGTTTTCTGGCAATTTATCCTTTCTTCGGTGAATTCTTGGCTGCTTTTCCTTTAATTTTGAACGCAAAACTAGCAAAGTTGCGATTTTCTAATATAGCATATTTTAAATTTTAAAATTTATAAGCAGTAAGTTATTATTTATTAGCACCAAACATCTAAAAATGCATCATATGTGACAAACAAGGCAATAATTTAAGATAAATACAGAGAAAACAGCATTTTAACGTTTCGACAAAGTTTATCAAAAACGTGGGAAAAAACAGGAAATTGCAAAACCTTCTACGCATTTGTGGAAAAAGAAGACATTATGCCACAGACCTCAAATTTTTTGAGTGAGTTTTATGCCCCAATGGCACCTTTTCCACCTTACCAATTATCGAAACTAAAAAACTAAAAATTTTTAAATAATTTGCTAAAAATCTCAAAAAAATGCATTTTTCCAAACTTCAACGCCATTGCGGCAAAGCAAGGAATTAACCAAAAAATTTCAAATTTTTTTCTGTACACTTTGCTCCACCAATGGCACCTCTACCGCAAATGGGCATTATCGAAATTTACAAAAAAAGTCATTTTCAGCCCACCCTACTCCTGTTCTTGGTTAAAAAACAGAGCTGTCTTTTGGGATTTATCCAACCGGTTAAATCACGTGTAATGGTAGGTAAATGGGAGTCGAGTGTAGTGCTCAATATTACTCGATGAGGACTGTGATTCCTTTGCTTATCCTCCCTTATATACAGGGTGTTCCGTTTTAACCTGCAATACCTTTATTTTTGTAACCGTTCGTCCTAGATGCATACTTCCAATTGCAACAAATACTAAGATTAAATTAAAAAAATTAAGAAACCCTTACCCTGATTTTCTAGCGTTTTGAGATCGTTATAAGCCTCTTAAATTATTAATTGCATGGTCCGCTACAAGAGGGGATCGCTATATAGCGGGCACGCTACTGCGGAGTTTGATTGCATAATATTCTGAAATGAAAAATAAATAAATAAAACTAAAAAAAAAACCTCATGAAGCATACGTTTCAAGAAGAGTAACATTTTTGGAGAAACTGACTTTACGAAACCTTGGAATTCATATTGTTACAAATCTTGTAAATAGTTGTTGTTTTTCCTGCCTTGCTTTATTTTCATTAGTTTTGGTTTTATCTGGCGACATGTTGCAAATGTATCTGAAGATATCACTTTTATCATCTGTATACCGGCCCTGAAACACTTTGCAGTTTTTATACTTGCCCTAATTTTAATAAGCGTGAAGACATTTTCGCGTGGTTTTTTTTTCTTATCGCTAGAATTTGTGAATGGATTGTTCAAAGTTATGAATGAAACAAAATATTCCAGGTTTTTCTCGAATATTGTCGTAATTTCTTTCCGTGTATAAATAGCTGGCCTTGAACACAAGTCAGTCAGTTGTTTTCAGATTTGATTCTGGTGACTCGTTTTATTCGCTATTCGCTTGGGCGATGTTTTGCTTTTGTAATTGCTTAATTACTGTTCACGTTAGATACGTGGTGCTGAATTAATGTTGAGAGTACAGTGTACTGTTTTGCTACCTAATTGCTGGATGTTTAGCAATTGTTTCCTGCTCCTTTTGTAAATAGTGTACATACTTGTAAATAAATTTATAGTTACTTCCTCAAGATTGGAATGCTCATTTGAAGAAAGTTGAAGGTGCTACGGACTCGTTACAATTTTGGCGCCCAACGTGGGGCATCTTCAAGGACTTTCTTGGAATTACCTGTGAATTCGGACTTTTCTTCCTAAGGACTTTTTGACTTCGGAATTTTATGGTGATTACTCGAGCAATGGAGGAACAACTGCAAAAACTCCTTGATGCGATCAACGCTGTTAAAAGTGACATGACTGCGAATCAAGAACAATTAAAAAATGACATGGCTGCGAATCAAGAACAATTAAAAAATGACATGGCTGCGAATCAAGAACAATTAAAAAATGATCTGGCAACAAATCAAGAACAATTAAAGAGTGATTTAACCGCGAGCATAACTTCAAGTCAAGAAGAAATTAAGAGCGATCTAACGTCAATGAAAAGTTTGGTGGAAACTAAATTTACCAACATAGAAAATAAAGTGGAGGTTCTAGAAGAAAAAGTTGACAGCGTTGAGAACCGAATCACCACAGTAGAAAACCATATGGAAAAGAAAATTAAAGAACTTGAATCGAAATTATCAGCATCCTGCAACAACTCAAGTGACTGTGTAGCTGCAGCTGGAACTTCTCGTCCATCCATCAAACTGGCCACGTTTGACAGGAAGACCTCGTGGAATATTTACAAGAAGCAGTTCCTCATCGTTGCAGAAGCAAACTCCTGGGACTCTTCCACGAAAGCCTGTCAACTTGCAGCCTTGCTGAGAGGGGATGCAGCCGACATACTACAGACCTTCCCAGAGGACAAGTACCGCGACTTCGAAGCCCTATCATCGGCATTGGAGCTTCGCTTTGGCGAATCCTGCCAAAAAGAATTCAGCCAACTTCAGCTCAAATCCCGACTCCAGAGGGCTGGAGAGACTTTGCAAGTTTTCGCAGCAGACGTTGAGAGGCTTTCCCATCTCGCCTTCTCAGACTGTCCTTCGGGTGTTCGCGATAACCTGGTCCTGAACTACTTCATAGACGGAGTGCGAAGTCCGGAAATTCAGACGGCTCTCCGGATGGCGGACATTAAGGATTTTAAATCCGGTCTGGTCTACGCAATGAAGTTCGAGGCTGCACAGCAAATGTCCCGCAAGGATCGCCATTCGAACAGAGGCGTGGAAGTGAGTGCCCCGGATTCGAACTCAACTCGTCTCTCGGAAATTGAGCGACAAATCAAAGAGATCTCGGGGATCCTGAAAAAGACTAGCAAAGACCAAAGTGGACAACCACTGAAGTGCTGGAAATGTGGCGGTGAGGGCCACGTACGAAGGAATTGTGAAGCTCGCCAAGAAAAAAAGACGTCTCCCAAAGTTTTCCAGATTTCCCCAAGAAGTGGCGGCTGCAGCGGACTCTTCATTTACGCTTATGTGAATGGGTTTCCCTGCGAAATGATTGTGGACACAGGAGCCAACGTTACCATTATTAAGACTGATGTGGCTCGTGAATTTGGACTCAAGATCTTATGGACGCCGCCCTGCGTTACTCTCCAAACTGTGACAGGTGACAAAATCGAGATTGAAGGAAAAGTGAACTTAGAAATAATGTTCGGGAGTGCCACTTACCATCACACGGCATTCGTCGCTGACATTACCGATCTCTTCATTCTCGGATTGGACTTTTTGAGAAAATTTGATTTTTCTATCGATTTTAAAAATAATGAGCTGCACTCGATGAGGGAAGACATAGCAATTTTCAACACCGAAAATAACTTAAAATCCTCTTTATCAAATAATAGCCCAAACAGATTTATTGATTCCCTCTAGATCAGAAGTACTAATACCTGGCTCCCTCAAGGAAAACAACAGCTTTAAATTCGGCCTCATTGAACATCCTAATCAGAATAATAGCCCAAAAGGAGTACTAGTGGCATCTACGCTTGTGGACCTTTCAAGGAATGCAGTTCCTGTGAGAGTCGTCAATGTAAGTGAAAGACCGAGGAATATCAAGAAAGGAGAAGTGTTGGCAACTTGTACTCCCGTAAACTGCATCATCAGAAGAATTGTTTCCTCCGAGACTGTGTCTTCCGAATCCTTGACTTCGAAATTAATTGGGAGTGCAGCATTATCGAAGGATCAAAGATACGCTGCGGAAAAATTGGTGGACGACTTCAAGCAGGTGTTTTCATCTACACCCGAAGATGTTGGTCGCACGAGTTTAGCGCAGCATAGGATCGACACTGGAGATCATCCCCCTATCAAGCAGCATCCAAGACGACTACCGTTCGCCAAGAAGGAAGAGGTTGAGATCCTCGTAAAAGAGATGCAGGAGAATGACGTCATCGAACCCTCATCCAGTCCTTGGGCATCCCCTATCGTCTTGGTCCGAAAGAAAGACGGCTCCACCAGATTTTGTGTTGATTACCGACGCCTGAATGACATCACCAAGAAGGACAGTTACCCTCTTCCACGGATCGATGACACTCTGGACACCCTTTCCGGACACAAGTGGTTTTCGACCCTGGATTTAAAGAGCGGCTACTGGCAGGTGGAGATACACCCCGACGACCGAGAGAAGACGGCGTTTACAACCGGACAAGGCTTGTAGCAATTTAAAGTGATGCCGTTCGGCCTCTGCAATGCACCAGCCACGTTCGAGCGTCTTATGGAGTCAGTGTTACGAGGACTCTCTTATGAATCCTGTCTTGTCTACTTGGACGACATCATCATCATAGGACGCAGTTTTGAGGAACATTTGGCTAATCTTAGGAAGGTGCTGCAAAAGCTTAAGGAAGCCAACCTGAAGTTAAGCCCGTCCAAATGTAATCTGTTCCGCCGTGAGGTGAACTACCTTGGTCACATTATCTCTTCAGAGGGTGTACGAACAGATCCAGATAAGGTATCCGCAGTCAAGAATTGGAGCCGCCCCGAAAATGTCCATCAGCTGCGAAGTTTCCTGGGGCTCTGCCGTTTGTGAAGGGTTTTTCCAACATTGCACGACCTTTGCATAAGCTGACGGAGAGCAAACAAAAATTTGAATGGTCCAAAGAATGCGAGGATGCATTTCTACAGCTGAAGGAGGCTTTAACATCAACGCCTATTCTCGCTTATCCTCAGCCTGAAAAATCCTTCATACTTGACACTGATGCGAGCCACGAGAGCGTTGGAGCTGTTTTATCTCAAGAAATAGACGGCAACGAACATGTCATCGCTTACTGGAGCAAATGCTTATCCAAGTCGGAGCGAAATTATTGTGTCACGAGAAAGGAATTGCTCGCCATAGTTAAAGCTGTAGAACATTTCCATCATTACCTCTACGGCCGTAAATTCCTGCTCCGGACCGATCATGCCTCTTTAACTTGGCTTTTGAATTTCAAGAATCCAGAGGGCCAGGTAGACAGGTGGATACAGCGGCTCCAGGAATATGACATCGAGATTAAGCACCGAAAAGGTTTGTCACACGGTAATGCTGACGCATTGTCAAGAAGACCTTGTTCCGAGAACTGCCATTATTGCTCCCGAATAGAGAAACAGTACGGGACGACAATCCCTACTGCCTGCCAAGTTACTGCTACATCAACATCTTCAGATCCCGATCCATGGAGTGACGACCAAGTAAGAAAAGATCAGCTTGAAGACTCAGACCTAAAGCCTATCATAGAGTTAATGGAAAAGGACAGTCGGCGACCTAGTTGGCAAGACGTTTCTATCTACAGTCCTGCAACGAAGAGATACTGGGCTCTATGGAAATCTCTCCAGTTGCGAAATGGCGTCCTGTATCGGAAATGGGAATCTGACGATGGTAAAGCATTCAAATGGCAGTTACTCCTTCCCAGATCAAGAATTCCAGACGTTCTAAAGGAATTGCACAGTAGTCCGACTGGAGGACACTTTGGTATCCTGAAAACCCTCCACAAGTACAGAAAATAACAACGTTACAATGCACAAATGAGCAGGGATACTGCAGACACGTGTTTCGGCGTTACAAGGAACGCCTTTATCAATGCAAAAAAGTTGTGAGCTTATGGATGCACAGACATCCGACAAAAGCAACGGAAACAGAAGCGAAGAGCTTAAAAAGCAAACATAGCGGATTACGTGAACACCAATAAAAAAATTCGAAGCCAAAAAAGATCCAATGGGAAAATAAAGAATGAACCGAAGCTTTCTACCAGGTACGAAATGGAAAGAAAGAATTCGATTGGCGACACGATAAGCCAAAAGGCTAACATAATAAAAAAAACACCAGGTTAAACTGTTAACCGCAAGAACAAAAAAGAGCAGAATGAAAGAAAGCGAATCGGTAAATGAAAAAACAAAAAAGAAAAATAAAGACAAGTAGAAAATGGAAAATGCCAGCAAAATCAGAGAATAAATTAGAAAGGTAAAAGGCAAAATTAAACAAAAGGACGCCAAACAGCAGAAAAATAAGGAATAGCATTGAGATCGTTAACTAAGTCAGAACTGTTTTTCAAAATATGGAAGGATTCCCAAAAATCAAGATCTGATGGGTTGGGGCATTTTTGGACAATTTGAAAAGAATTAAAATTGAAAGAATGATTCTTTTCCCAACAATGTTGCGCAATACTAGACTTATTCAATTGTTGCTTTTTCACATAATTCTGATGTTCCTTTAAGCGGAATTTCAAAGCACGTCGCGTTTGTCCAATATAAGATATATTGCAATTGCAATTAATTTTATAAATACCACAACTATTAAGAGGATGAATGGGATCTTTAAGGGAAGAGAAACATAGTTTATTCGTAGGGGAGAATACCACCTGGAAATTGAAACGTTTGAGAATCTTAGCAACCTGATAACTCACAGAGGGAAAGAATGGTAAAACAACCAAATTCTTTCTAATGAAAGTTCTCTTAACAAAAGTTGTTTCGGATTTGTTAGAAAGTTTTTTAAAAATGGAATCAATCAAAGTATGAGGATAGTTTCTATCAAGAGCCACAGCTTTAAGATAGTTGAGTTCTGCTTTAAGAAGTTCCGGTGAAGAACAAAGATTAATAGCACGCTGAACAAAAGAATTAAATGCAGCATATTTTTGACTAGGAGGGTGAGATGAAAGTCGATGAGGAGGTAACGAGACAGCAAAAGGTTTGCGATAAACGGTAGTTTCAAAGCCGAATTCTGTTCGAGAAACTAAAACATCAAGAAAGGGAATGCAATTATCCTGTTCTTTCTCACAAGAGAATTGAATATGAGGATCAATAGCATTTAAAACGGATAAAACATCGTCATTATGGAACTGGTTATGGTTCATTAGAACAAAACAATCGTCAACATATCTAACGTAAAATTGAAACTGTAATTTTTGGAACAACTCAACCTCAAAATAATGCATATAAATATCACTAAGAATGGGGCTTAGTGGGTTACCCATAGCCAAACCATCTGACATAGTGTAAAATTGTCCATTAAAAGCAAAAGAACATTGTTCAAGGCATGTACGGGTAAGGAAAATTAATTCCTCAATTTCCTTAGAGGCAAAATGAAATTCTGAAAGTCTCCTTTGAAGGCATAACAATGCACCCTCGATAGGAACGTTCGTAAATAATGATTTAACATCAAAAGAAGCCATAAAAGAATCCTTAGGAACGAACTGGAGCAAAGCGAAGGATGACGTAGAGAAGTGGTGCCATTCTTGTGACGCTTGTGCTGCCCGTAAAGGACCGAAGAGAAGAAGCCGCGGAAAACTACATCTTTACAACGTAGGAGCTCCTTTCGAACGAATCGGAATCGACATTCTTGGTCCTCTACCGAAAACTACTGATGGGAACAAATACATCCTCGTTTCCATTGACTATTTCACCAAATGGCCCGAAGCATATTCCATTCCGGATCAAGAAGCTACCACTGTAGCAGAGACTCTAGTCCAGCATTGGATCTCGAGATATGGGACACCTTTGCAGATCCACTCCGATCAGGGGAGAAACTTCATCTCTGCTGTGTTTAAGGGCCTATGTAAAATCCTCAAAATTGAGAAAACTCGAACGACACCACTACACCCACAATCGGACGGCATGGTGGAGAGATTCAACAGGACAATCCTTAATAATCTCTCGCTTATGGTCTCCAAAAATCAACATGATTGGGACAAGAAACTTCCTCTGTTCCTGCTGGCCTACCGCAGTGCTGTCCACGAGACCACCGGATATTCCCCATCACAGATGCTCTTCGGCCGAGAGCTTCGGCTACCTTGTGATCTCGTCTTCGGTCTCCCTCCAGATGCGCCTTCATCGCCAGAGGAGTACGTCCAGGATCTCCAGGCCCGGTTGGAGGACGTTCATCACTTCGCACGGGAGCGAATCAACATCGCGACGGAGAAAATGAAGACCCGATACGACACAAGGTCCACTGGTCATGACTTTCAAGAAGGTGACAAGGTATGGCTATGGAATCCCATCCGACGTAAAGGTCTGTCACCCAAATTGCAGTCGCATTGGGATGGACCCTACACAGTCCTCCACCGGCTGAACGACGTCGTAGTGAGGATCCAGAAGTCATCACATTCAAAACCTAGGGTTGTCCATTATGATCGGCTAGCCCCATACTATGGCCATAGTTCGTAAAATAAATCTAAAGCTACCATGGTAATTTGTTTGTAAATTTTGTAAATAACTTTTGCCTTTAATTGTCTGTAATATGACTTTATCAATGTTAGTGTTTCTTTCATGTTCTCATTGTTATTGTTTATCATGTTTATGATTGGTCATCATGTAATGTGTGTATCTGTAAGTTTTCCCTTGCTTCCTTTCTGGGGATTGTACTGCCCGGGACGTGCAGTCCTTGGGAAGGGGGCAATGTTACAAATCTTGTAAATAGTTGTTGTTTTTCCTGCCTTGCTTTATTTTCATTAGTTTTGGTTTTATCTGGCGACATGTTGCAAATGTATCTGAAGATATCACTTTTATCATCTGTATACCGGCCCTGAAACACTTTGCAGTTTTTACACTTGCCCTAACTTTAATAAGCGTGAAGACATTTTCGCGTGGTTTTTTTTTCTTATCGCTAGAATTTGTGAATGGATTGTTCAAAGTTATGAATGAAACAAAATATTCCAGGTTTTTCTCGAATATTGTCGTAATTTCTTTCCGTGTATAAATAGCTGGCCTTGAACACAAGTCAGTCAGTTGTTTTCAGATTTGATTCTGGTGACTCGTTTTATTCGCTATTTGCTTGGGCGATGTTTTGCTTTTGTAATTGCTTAATTACTGTTCACGTTAGATACGTGGTGCTGAATTACTGTTGAGAGTACAGTGTACTGTTTTGCTACCTAATTGCTGGATGTTTAGCAATTGTTTCCTGCTCCTTTTGTAAATAGTGTACATACTTGTAAATAAATTTATAGTTACTTCCTCAAGATTGGAATGCTCATTTGAAGAAAGTTGAAGGTGCTACGGACTCGTTACAATATCATTGTCATCTAAGCTCAGTCATTGTCGTCGTCATCTGTCATCATTAGCTTTATCTTTTTTTCTTCTCCTCCTTTTCATTGCCATGATCATCTTCATATGAGAAAATAGATCTTAACTCGCATTCTTGCATCGAGGGCGTTGGTAAATAAGTGAATGCGTGACTTTGAAAAGATGACAACACAATTTTTACCTTTCTGTATGAGACGCACCCCATTTTATGACGAATTTATATTGAAAAGAAGTCCGTCTGAATGCACTATTAACGGCACTGATTAGCTACTACACTGCAAAAAAAAGCTGTTGTTTTCACAGTATAATACTGGCAGCAGAGGTTCCAGTTTTAAACTGTAAAAGCACAGTAATAAACTGCAAAACTAGCTATTTTTCAGTTTATTACTATAAAACTATCAATTTTACAGTTTGTTACCGCATAATCAGCAATTTTGCCTTGAAATTAGCTGTATTATACTGTGAAAACAACAGCATAATACTGGCAAAAATCAATTTTATATTTTATTTAATTTTAAAATAACAAAAATCTTTCGCGAAAGATCCGAATCGACGTCCAAACATCATCGGGCACGTATTTGAATGATAAAAAAATACCGCATTTTCTTATTCAGTCCAGTAAAACTGGTTAAAATAGTAAATAAAAACGACTCTTCTTCGAATCGTACATAACTTTTTTTCCCCTCCGCATTGTAAGAGGGCATTAACATCGGCTCTGTCGTTCCATCCCCATTTTTCGATTATGTCCTCCAAAACTAGTTTTAAATGAAATTATTTGCTTTTCGCTGTTTGATTTGAACACCTATACGATGTCTGATTATCAAATTCATCATTTTCAGTTGTATCAAGTTACAACGTAACCCATCTGTTACGAACTCTGTTAAAACGAAATTTAGTTTTTAAAAAATCAACAAAAAAAAACTGTCATATCATTCAAATTTACGGGATTATCATCACTGAAAATCTTAATAGAGATTTACAAAAATTCTCCACATAAATGAATAGTAAAGTTTAATAGATCTGTTTCTATAGAGTCTCCATAGATAGATTTATCAGTCGTTACATAAGACGAAGTTAATATTCAGTCAATTATAAGCATTTCATCAGAAATAGCTGAAAAAATTATTTTTTCTCTTAAGTTAGTTATTTCATTAATTCTTCTAATTTCTCATAACAGTTTAGGAAGCTAATTTTTCCGAAGAATATACGATCTCGTTTTAATTCTCGAATTAAAATTTAATTTCGTTTTTCCCTTGCAATATCCGATTTTCTTGTTTTTACTATTTTTTATTAGATTTTGTCCCCCCCCCCCCTTTTAAAAAAATTGTTCCGGGTTAGAAATCAATTCATTTCTAACCCGGCAAAACCTGAATTATTATTTTTTCTCAAATTTACTTTTACTCTCATATATGTTTACTTTCTACATTTGGATGATATAACAACATCCTTTAAAGAAAATAATAAATTATTTTAGTCATAAACTGCTGGTACAACATGGTACCACTTCGTCCTTACTATATCAAATGACATTTTTTTTTCAAGATTTTTCTTTTTAAAGAAACAAAATTAATTTTGATAAAGAACGCGGATTATATTTTAATTCCCTCATGAAATTTTAATCACAAATTCAAAAACAACTACATTTTTGTATGAAAAGTGATGAACAGAAACACAGAGACCACTGCACTCCACACATTCGGTGCGAGTGCGGCTTTTATAATAGGGAAGTTTTCGGTTTTTTAATTTTGTTTTTACATGACAGAACAACGTCATCACAGGAGAGAAAAAAATTCCGATACGACAAGTATTTTTTTTTTTCAAATATTTTTTTAAGTTCAAGCTACGGTGACGTCAGAAGGTTCATGGATTTTTCGCCAAAGCGCCAAGGCTTTAGTGAGAAACTTCTTATCGACCGAACGGAAACCGGTTTTCCGTACTGTCATAGGTTGTTCTCACGGGCTGCCGGAAAAGGATAGAAGTCATCAAGTGATGCCTCGCTAAAAATTTGAATTTGGTGTTCGCCGCAAAAAGCTTAAAACCACGAAGTAGAAAGACGGAGAGAAATGTTCTACGGATGCGCTAGTTTGAAAGTGGCAACGAATTCTCACTGCCGCCAGAGGACGCTGCTCGACAAACGCTCCCTATCTCCTACGGGAATCAATGTAAATGATACTGAATCAGTCATCTTTTTAAATGCTGCTATGGGAAAGAAAAATTTTTTTTTTCAACTGGATTTTGGTGTAAACCATCGATTAACATTATGAACTAAATATGACTTTGATCCCACTGAAATTTTGCCGTATTTTTTAAGAAAGATGTTTAATCGACCGCATCTAGCTACTTGCCAAATTTGACATATATGCGACTGTATGTGACATTTTCTTTGCATTGTACGATATAATTTTTGCTGAGAATCAGTTCTCTAAATTGTTGATAAATTAAGCATGAGGCAAAAAATTAATTATGTCAGTATTTAATTTTGTTATTAATTAAATATATTTAGTAGACAAAATAATTATTAGTTTAAATATATTTATTAAATATATTTAGTTCATAATGTTAATCGATGGTTTGAGCAAAATTCCAATTAAAAAAAATATTCTTGCCAACAGCAGTCTTTAAAAAATGACAGATTCTGTCAGATTTGGCAAGTTGGTAAGTGCATTCGATTAAACCTATTTCTCAAAGAATACGGCACCTATTTTCGTGGGATGAAAATCATATTTAATTCATAATGTCAATCGAAGATTTACACCAAAATCCAGTTGAAAAAAATTTTTTTTCTTTCCCATAGCAGCATTTAAAAAGATGACAGATTCAGTATCATTTACATTGATTCCCGTAGGAGATAGGGAGCGTTTGTCGAGCAGCGTCCTCTGGCGGCGGTGAGAATTCGTTGCCACTTTTAGATAGCAGAGATTTAGCTCCTCCCCTTTAACCTCCTTGCTTAAAACAATCGATGCTGACACCCTGGATTGGCCTTTGACGAATCCAGTATCCACAGTG
>JAXGGA010023675.1:0-13113 GCA_038373865.1 Uloborus plumipes | reverse complement strand
ATCAGGGTCGTTGCGAAAACAGTCCTCTGGGAAGTGATGTTATTAATGTCAATTAATTTATTTTAAAACATATTACTTATGTCCAAGATTTGACATCACGGTGTCCGTGAAGTTCTGGTAAGAAGAACGCGTGATGTTGTTTTTATAGGTAATGTGTGATTTTGTCACTTGTCTGGCGTCACTCCCCTGGCAGTTTTGTTACGAAAAAGGGTAAATATACATTAAAACTGTGTTATAAGCATAATTAAATTTCATTTTTTAATATTAATTGCCCCTGTGAAAGCAAATTGAATGAACGTAAATAATGCGGGAAGTGTTTTTATTTGGGATTTGAGGTGCGACTTGTATGCAACATGTCGTGCTTTCAAGATTAATTTTTGTATTGTATTACAACCGCGAAATTTTTTTTTTTTTTTTTGAATACAGGTCTTAAAGAAATGAGTACATACTCTAATTTTATACCGAAAAATAAGTGAAATAACAGTTAATCAAACCAGAATCCTGCCAATAGTGTCACTCCCCTGGCAACGCATTTTCCTCTGGTATCGATAAACCTCCCAAAAATTGAAATTTCATCTGGCCCTTACCACTACAATCATAAAAATAGCGGCTACTAGTGATATAATGAGTATGAAATCAAACAGATTATTTTTTCTTTGGAGACACAAAAAACGCATTGACCGTAGAATCACCCGTATACCTTTGCGATTGCTATTACAGCATGTCATACAGTAATGCTTTTGATGTGGAGCATTTCAAGAACATTTGAAAACATGTTAATGAAGAACATTTAACAAAACAATCTTTTTAACACACAGAGATTTTTAAAAAGAAACATTTGTGAACCAATTGCAGCCCATATTTAGTTGATGTAAAACAGCTGAGCCTACAATTTTATAAAATCATTTCAGACTGTAGTGGGCTCGGTTTTTGATACACAAAAAAAAAAAAAAAAAAAAAAAAAAATTGCTCGGGGTTTGGTCGGAGACAATATCACCCGGCCGGGCTCCCAAAAATAAGCCCGAACTCATCTCTAATATGCACAGATGAGGTTTTTAAGGTTCAAGCCCTAACTGAAAATTTTCAAAACTGTTCTATAATATACTTCTCGTTATGGATATTTTGTTAAATAAAATGTTATTGTTATTTTTTACCTTACTTTAAAATAACACTAGTATCAGAGGTCCCGCTGGGTGCTCCCAAAGCAATTAAATTAATGTGAAGTAATAATACAGGGAATTTAAGGAGATTCAGGCTACATAAAACGAACATTTACAGTTATTTAATATGGAGCCAAATTTTATTTATGCATTTAGTAATTCATTTATTATTGTTACTGTGTTTCATTGAAAAGAAAGAAAGAAGGAAAAATAAAAAACTCATTGATCCCTTCAAAAAAATGTTTTTACAAAAATCAGATCACATGTTTAACTTTTTTTTATGATGAATTCAAATTATGTTTTTCTCATTGATGAGTAGTGATACCAGTGTATGTTGGAGCAAGTCTCAAACTTTGAACTTATTTCAAATTTTTACTTTGTTTTGAATTTTAAAGATATGGATTTTTCCTTTTCTTTTACTGTTACTATCCATTTATATGTTTTTCATTAATTTGTTTCAGCCAAGCTTTCTGAAGGGGTCTCCATGGACCATATATTAGATGAGGTCAGAAGCTCTTTGGGGAGCACAACTAGAGCGAATTCACCTTCTTACAAAACAGGATCTGCGCAATTTGGCCAATGAAAGCAGGATCTCCCAACCTGAAAGATTGCATTCGAATGATGCACTAAGTGTAGGGTTGTTTGTTGCTGAAATGGAAAGTTTGGGAGATGACTCGCCTACTCTATTTTTTTTTTAAAGATCAAGATTCAGCAGTGCAAGGTTGGTTGGTTGGTTACTTGAGGTTTACTGGCACAAGAGCCTTCATAGGCTATGCTGCGCCAAACGATGATAACCTAAAAAGCATATAAAAATTTAAAACCATTTTGCAAACAGACATATAAATGACGTTTAAAATCTTAACTGATGAAGAAGACAAAAAGACATTTTTAAGTAAATTCAGAAATAAATAACTGAAACAGGGACAGAATACACAAGACAAAGATAAAACCACTATATAAGAGAAATAAAACCAATTTCATGTAAAAAGGGGAACAAATTAGGATGAGGTATATCCCCAAGTAATTCAGTTAAAGATGGATAAAAGTTATTAAAATGTTTAAAACGAGTTTGGTTAAAATTTGGACATTTACACAGGATATGAAACACTGTCTGGTTGATATTGCAGTTAATACATATAGGCGCTGGTTCGCGACAAAGAAGGTGTTTGTGTGTGAACCTGGTATGGCCGATGCGAAGACGGGCTATGACGACTTGTTTCCTTCGCTTAGCAGTGCAAGGATTTGACAAAAAGGACTTTATGCTGGTTTTAATGACACCAGGAAAAGTCGAAACGCTGCAAACCTTTGGCCACAAAAAAATCTGCATTGATACCACGCATGGTACCAATGCTTATGATTTCAACCTAACAACATTACTTGTTGTTGATGAATTTGACCCTGGCTTCCCCGTAGCCTTCTGTTTGTCAAATAAAATTGATGAACATCAAATTAAGCAATTTATTTCAAGCGTATGTTCAAAAGCAGAAAAAATTTCTACCATGATACTTATGTTTGATGATGCCCCTGTGTACTACAATGCATGTATGTAACATAAATGGGCGCTACTCAAAAGCAGCTTTTGTGCACCTGGCATGTAGACAGGTGTTGAAGAAATAATTTAAACAAAATTACATCTTTGTCCAAAAGAAAGCAAGTGTATGAGACAGCTCGTACATTATTAGAATGTTTAGATGAAAATGCTTTTCACAAAATTATGAAGAAATTTCTTGATGATTTGGCTAATGATGCAGATACAAAGAGCTTTCATTTGTATTTTAAAAATCATTATGCAAATAGGCCTACTCTTTAAGGATATTGCTTTCGTTTGCAGTCGGGAATCAATACCAACATGTATCTTGAAGCCTGTGCACAAAGTACTAAAACACATTTACATGGAGCATAAAGTAAATATACGCTTAGATAAGTGTAGTGATTTATTATTTCAGTTAGTACGAGGCAAAACCTTCCAAAGATTTACAAATTTGATTAAAGGGGTCTGTAAAACAAAATTAGAAGAAATTAACCAAAGGCACAAGGCAGGTATAAGCATCGCTAAAGATGCTATTTTGGAAATTAAAGAAAATGAAATTTGGGAACTGTGTTCAACTTCCAATTCTAAAACAACTTACAAGATTGAGAAAATCAGTGTAAATTGTTCAGATTGTCACAGTGTTTGCAATGCATGCAAAATATGCGTGCATTCATATTTGTAGCTGTGTAGATTATGCAATCGAAATGAATGTGTGCAAGCATATTAATGCAGTAGCTGGACACTGAGCCTGAATTAAATTCAAATGACAATACTGAAGCATCTATTGTTACTGCCATCACCCAAAGTAAATCCTTTCTGGATTATTCAAACAAAAATGAAGTTCCTGCTTCTGATCTAAAATTAAAATTGCAATATACGTTATCACTCAAGCCAGAAGATTTAAATGATGATGAACATCATCAAGTTAATTCATCTTTAGATAAAATTATAAGTATTTTCACCAGTCAGACCCAGGAAACAGAAAGAAGCAAAGAGCCCTGCAAATAAAAATAATAAGCTACAACCACGTTTCTTCTCAACTAAAAAGAAACGTTTGCAAACTAATACTTTATCTAAGCTATCTATTGAGTATAAAATGTCCGTGATAGATTCAGCAGTGAATGGTGATGATTCACTTTATATTCAAACCACTTTTGATCATACTTATACATAAATTGTAGTATTTTTTTCCATGTGCAGGGGTAGAAGTTGTCCTATATTTCCTATATTTTCATAAAAATCGTCAAAAGTGTCCTATATTTCCTATATTTTTACAACTGTCCTATATTCCCATATTTTGTTCCATATATTGTTAAAAAATTGCTTCTGAAGAAAACCTTAGGGCATTTGTTACGAATCAAAAATTTTAACGAATCAAAAATTTTAATTAGCTGCATGAAATGTAAATGTGTTTTAATTTACATTTTGAAATACTTTTTGTTTGTAAGTAGAGTTTCTTTTTCTTTTTTCAAAAGTTATTCTTTCAAGACCAAGAAATTTATTCGAGATGTAACTTAATTTTCATTTGAGATTTTTAGCTGTCTGTAGTATGATGAATAGAAATCATTGATAATCATAAATACAAGAATAATTAGATAATACAATGCTATTTATTGTACATTTTCATAGCAAAAATACTCATATGATACTCATTCTTGCATGCAATTATATTCAAATATCTTTTATTCAAGAACAGATTGATTGCTTAAATAAATTAATTGACAAAAAAAAAAGTTTTCATTTTTTCTATCTTTTTGTATCACTGTTTCACAACTTTATACGTGTGTTAGAACTCAAAAATATTACTTTCATACCAGGATGATGATTGAGAGGAGCTTATTTACTTATACATTTTCACAGAAGGGTCATTCTATATAAAGTCAACAAATGGGCCGTGCCGCACAATTTTTGATTTTGATCAAATTTGGTAGGTAATATGCACCAATATTCTATACTTCCAAACTGCTTTATTTTTTTCTCGAAAAATTTTTATTCTTGAGATATAGCCATTTTTTTGCTCCGCCGATGAGAAAAATTCCGCATCTTTTTTCTAAGAGCTCTGGCAAATTTATTTAAAATGGTAGAAAGATCAACCACGACTTATTTTACAGCTAAAAGAATGAACTTTGATTTGTGCATGAAAATAAACGGTTTATGTTAAGCCTAAATATAAATTTTCCCGGTTCAAAAAGTGCCGTTTTCGTCATTTCAAGCATGAAAAAGTATATGGAGGACTGGCAGTGGGATTCCAATTTTTTTTTCTCTTGCACTTAGATATAGATACTAGGAACACAGAAAAGAATAAGATGATACAAGTAGTCCTTCATTATGAAAAAATTGCCTAAATTTGAGAAAAAATGAAAATTGGTATTTTTCACTCCCCCAAAACGGCCTGTGGAACAGGTAGTAAAAATTTTTTTTAGACATTTAGAAAGACATTTTCAAATTTTTACTACCTATTCCACAGGCCGTTTTTGGGGAGTGAAAAAGGAGATTTTTCATTTTTTCTCATAGTTTAAAACATATATGGGCGATTCTCAGTAAACTCGTCGTTTTTCACACGAAATCTGTTCGGGCACGTTTTTTTTTTGAAATGTTCGTATAATTATAATACTATTGCTCAGAAAATGAATCTATTACTTTGGTTTGAAAGAGGGCCAACTGAAGTTTGTGTTTTTCTGATAAATCATGATAGGGGGTAAGTCCCTCGCCTAGTATAACTAGGCAGGGGACTGTGCCAGGTGACTGTTTTTGCTCTTTGTTGCGTAATATCTGCAAAACTAATGGAACCTAATTAATTACGAGACTACCTATAAATTGAGGCACAAATCGTGGACATAATAACTAATATTTTGCTCTTTAAGTGATTTTAGAGCTAGAAATTTCGAACTATAATTACCTGCCCTGGAGACATCTGCCAAATGAGTCCCCAAGCAGTCGGCCACTTCTTTGTGATCTGAGATGGTTTGACCAGTTTTTACTAGTATTGGAGCACAAGATGTTTTGTAGCTTCCAGCTATTTTTTTAATTTTAGCCCATACGATCTTAGATGGGCTGCACGTGGTAATTGTGCTGATATAGGTTTGCCAAGAGTCCCGCTGGCTCTTTCGTCGTATCCTACGAGCTTCAGCACGAGCTCGTTTTAGTGCCACAAGATTTTGGGTCGTGGGATAACGACGAAATGTGTTCCATGCTTTCTTCTGGTGCTTATGTGTTTCCTGACAATCTGAATGCCACCAAGGCTTCGGAAACTTTATCCTACCCTAGGAGGTTTCAGGAATAGCTGCATTCGCTGCATCCAGGATAGTGTCGGTTACTCTGCTTACCGCCATATCGATGTCAAAATCATTCACCAGTTCTACCCCAGGGAAGTGTGTTGAGCTTAACCCTTTTCGTTATTGCAATCAATAGCTTAATCGAACAACTGCCCCCCGCTGTCAAGGGTACTATGTTCGTGGATGATTTTCAAATCTCTTTCTCATCGACGAACATGAGTATCATAGAAAGACAGCTCCAAATAGCTATAAATAAAATCTCTCAATGGGCGGAGGAAAATGGTTTTGCTTTCTCTGCTCAAAAAACCTTTTGCATACATTTCTGTCGTAAGAGAGGGCTTCATCTTGACCCAAATTTACTGCTCAATAATCAACCGATATCTGTTCAAGATCAAGGAAAGTTTCTTGGTCAAACTCTTGATAATAGATTCAAATTTTTGCAGCATATACAGGATCTAAAAAAGAAATGCACATTAAAATTAAACATTCTCAGGGTCTTAGCTAACACCTCTTGGGGTGCCGATACAGAGTCCATGTTACGCATTTACAGGTCTCTTATACGCTCAAAACTTGATTACGGATGTCAAATTTACGGCTCCGCCGCCAAAAGCTATCTTAAAGCACTGGATCCAGTTCATAATCAGGCCTTGCGCATTTGCACAGGCGCCTTCAGAACCTCACCTGTTAATATTCTATATATGGGCGATTCTCTGTAAACTGGTAATTGGCTGTCCGGACCAAGTATTTTAAAAATAATAAAGTGTAATTAAGTAATTATCGCTCTTAATACAAGAAAAGCATTAATACTTTGTGGGCCAATTGTATTTGGAGCGATAACAATTTAATTTTGTTTTCTAGAGATTATCTAAGCACCAAAAACACAGTCCCCTGGCTGTACAAATCCCATAGTCTAACTGTTAAAGATAGTATTTCAAAAAACCTATTAAAACTACATAAATTTGGCAATTAATATCTAAAAATAGAATAATGAAGCTATATTTTTCTTATGAAATAAAGTATAATTACGTATTTCTAAAACTTAAAATTTTCATGTAAATTCTGTCCAGAGTTTTTTCGAACAGTCCCCTGCAACAAATTCAAAGCTGTAATACGAAAAATCTATAACTTTTGCAAAATCTTTTTGGCATGAAGTTTAAAGTAATCAGTCTGAATTTGACGAAATCGCCGTGAACGGTGTTGAAACGCCACTTTGTTTAGTTCGAGAGCCACATTTGTGCTGAAAGTATGCATCGTGATCGTTGCGAAAACAGTCCTCTGGGAAGTGATTTTATTAATGGCAATTAGTTTAAATATGAAACATATTAGTTATTATGTCCACGATTTCTGCCTAAATTTATAGGTAGTCTTGAAACTAATTATGTTCCAATAGTTTTGCAGATATTACGCTACAAAGGGCAAAAATACAGCTACCTAGCACAGTCCCCTGCCTAGTTATACTAGGCAGGGGAGTAACCCCCTATCATGATTTATCAGAAAAACATAAATTTCAATTGGCCCTCTTTCAAACCAAAGTAATAGATTCATTTTCTGAGCAATAGTATTATAATTATACGAACATTTCAAAAACCCATGAGAACCATGATTTCGAGTGAAAAATGACGAGTTTACAGAGAATCGCCCATACATTAACACACGAACCTTCACTTAGCAATAGAAGACTGAAACTTTCTCTTAATTTTTATTTTAAAATCAAGCAGAATGCAAGCCATCCTTTGCACTTATATATTTTTCACCCCTTCAAACACAGATTTATTTCTTCGTCGTCCTTCGGTCACCCCAACATTTGGGATCCGAATGAGGCAGGCGCTTCATTTACTGCAAATTCCGGATTTTGATACATACAATACTCCAGAACTTATTGAACCATGGAGCGAATGTAACATTTCTGTTCTCCATGATTTTGATAAGTTTAAAAAAGACACGACAGCCGATTCAATTTTTCAACAACTCTACTATGATTTAAAAGAAAAGTACTCAATGTATCAGGAAATTTTCACAGACGGATCAAAGCTTAATGATCACGTTGGCTTTGCCGCAGTAATTGATGGACAAATCATTTCGCAGCAATTAAATACTTCATGTTCAGTCTTCACTTCCGAAATTAAAGCTGTTGCCACGTCCTTACAAACAATAGCCCAATCACATTATAAAAACTAGATAATATACAGTGATTCAAAAAGTTCATTAGACGCTATTATAAACTGCAGCAGCAATAGCCATCCTGTAGTTCTTCAATCTTTCAAATTATATCATAGTCTAAAAGAGAAAAATTTTAAAATTTTATTTTGTTGGATCCCTGGTCATGTAGGCATTGCTGGCAATGATACAGCCGATACAGCTGCCAAGGCTGCAATTGCCCGGGCGGAAGACCTTGTTCCTTTTGCAGATATTAAGAACTGCATTACAAACAGTCTTAACAAACACTGGCAGAATGAATGGGATGGTGAAACACAAAATAAACTGTATGCCATCCAGCCCTCAACAAAGGGTTTCAAATCCTTAATTATTAAAAGAAAGGAACAAGTAATGATAACCCGTCTACGAATCGGCCATACCAGATTCACTCACAAATACCTTCTTTGTCATGAACCAGCCCTACTATGCAACACATGCAATGTTAATCAGACAGTGTTACATATTTTATGTAACTGCCCGAATTTTAATCATATACGTGTTAAATATTTTAATAATTTTTATCCATCTTTGACGGAAATACTTGGGGATACACCCCATCCTAATTTGTTTCACTTTTTACATGACATTGATTTTATTTCTCTAATTTAGTGTTTTTATCTGTGTCATCTTGTTGGTTTCGTCTTTGTTTCGTTATGTGCTTCTGGTTTATATGTGTCAGTTAAAAAAAAATATATATATATATGTTATCATTATTTGTTATGTATTTCTGTTTTTAATTAGTCACCTGACAGTTTTTGCTTTCATCTTAACATTTGAAATTTTAAACTTTGTATTTGTCTTGTACTGAAAGGTTTTTAAAATTTTAAAGGTTTTATGTCCATTGTATTTTAGATGTTTTTCGCTGACATCTCTTCATTTTTTAATTAAAATCACCGTTTGGCGCAGTATAGCCTAATAAGGCTCTTGCGCCAATAAACTCAATACAACCAACCAACATTCACCAGTTCTGGTGTTACAACTGCCAATTGGGTGAAAGCTGCCCAATCAGCGCGGTCAAGTCGAAATCGCATCGGTTGCAATAAACCGGTTTAAGCAATTTTTTCATAATTAAGGACTACTTATATCATCTTATTCTTTTCTGTGCTTCTAATATCTATCAAGGGCGGATCCAGAAATGTTCCAAGAGAGGGGCGATTGGTTTTTTTTTTTCTTACTTGCCATTTTTTTTCGCCATGCATCCTTATTAACACATGGTGATTACAAATGTTTTGGTCTTCCATTTCGAAAAATTTCCAGATCAGAGTCCCGAATCCCCACCCTTTCCCTTAATATCATCATCAAAAATCCACTTAAATTTCCTTTTATATTTTTGAACTTCAAAGTCTAAAAACTGCTGGAGAAGTTCCCCTCAAGGGAGGGGCGATCGCCCTCATTGCCCCTTCCTTGTATCCGCCCTTGGTATCCATATCTGGGTGCAAGAGAAAAAAAAATTGGAACCCCGCTGTCAGTCCTTCATATACTTTTTCATGCTTGAAATGACGAAAACGGCACTTTTTGAACCGCAAATTGACCCGGGAAAATTTATATTTAGGCTTAACTTAAATCGTTCTTTTTTATGCACAAATCAAAGTTCATTCTTTTAGCTTTAAAATAAGTCATGGTTGATCTTTCTACCATTTTAAATAAATTTACCAGAGTCCTTAGAAAAAAAGCTCAAAAATGACGAATTTTTCTCATCGGCGGAGCAGCTATATCTCGAGAATAAAACTTTTTCGAGAAAAAAATAAAACAGTTCGGAGGTACAGAATATTGGTGCATATTACCTACCAAATATCATCAAAATCAAAAATGGTGCGGCACGAAAATTTCTGAACATTTGTTGGTTTTATATGGAATGACCCAGAAACAACATTTTATGATAAACTTTATAAAACTGAGAGAATAGTGATCATACGTAAACTACAACTTGAAAAAACCCTGTAGCTTTTGCTTTAAGCATTGCCATCTGAAGACTTCGCAGTGATTGAAGTCGCAGTTGAAGACTTGGTTGGCCAAATAAGTAACTGAATTTAAATATTCAACAATTAGTAATTAGATGTTTTATTTAAAAAATAAACGACAAATAAGAAATAATGGTATAATACCACCAGAGTTAAAAGTAAATTCAAAATGTAACTTTTTAATATTATATCACAGTAATTGTTATGTAAGAGAAACCACCCCATAGATGTAAAATTTTAACTCTTATTTTTCAATTTTTAATCTGATAACACATTACATTCACCTAACTATTACTAACTAATAAAAATTATTAAAAAAAACAACCTTAATATTGAATGATCACAAGCATCTGGAGTCATTTAAACAGCTATTTAATTCCTTATATCACAATTATTTTCTAAGGTAATTAATAATGTTTATTAAAAATAAAGAACACTTAAATATTAAATTTTGTAGTTATATAATTTCTAAGGAATTTCTCCACATGAAATTTAATGCTGTTTAGGAGCACACTAATTAAATTGATGATTGTAATCAAAGTTCAATTACTTAATTATGATGTGGGAATATAAAGCTCTCTGCATTTTCAGGCATTAGACTTTTGGTGCATTAACATTCTTTGTTCCTGAAATTAAACTAAAACAATGCCTGCTGTAAAGTTATTTAAAATTCAAACTTCAAAACTTAATTTTTGAACTCCCGAATGCACTTCTCCTTCCTTTAATGCGCATGGCTCACGTTTAATTTAACTCCAGTTTCAAAAGGGAAAAAAAAATTCTGACGGAAATCCTCCTAACTCTTAACAGCAGTAAAGATAACAAAAAATTGCATTTAACTTCAGTTCAGAAAGGCACGCAGCGTGTCAAACGCTACATCCAACCCTGCAAAATTCATTAATTTTCATTGTTTTTTCAATTAAATAAAAAGAGGATATATAAATCCTTCGCCGATGATGCAGAAACTTAGAGCATGCTCTAAGGAAAACATGAGGTTTTCAGCAGAATGGCACGCCCGTTATTTTGAAATTTTTCGGGCGGGGGGGGGGTGCAATTGACCCCTCCTATTTTTTCCTTAAATGACGGGACTTAAGTATTGGAACCAAAAGGATGACTTTTTTTTTAATCATAATGGAAAAAACAATAAAAGTAAAGATATTTTGTAAATTGAACAACTCAAGAGGCAATTGAAGACCTTCTATAGGCTGCACAAAAATCCGCACAACATACTAAAAAATAGCATTAAAAAACTACTTTTCCGCACTGCTAGAAATTTAATTGCAAAAAAAAATTCTTTTATTTACTTTTTTTTTTTTTTTATTTAATAAGAGGGATTTTTCGAGTGACTGTCAGAGTTAAAATGTTTTCTTGCAGAGAAATTTTGCCTATTGAGCCCACAAATTTACTTTTTATTGGGTATGCGTTCGGATTTTAGACCTTCTACTGTACTTTAATTTTCAAAATAAATATCTAACGTGCTCATTTTGAAATATGTACAAGTTAACTATTGCACTTTATCAAGACCTAACCAAGGGCGGATCCAGCTTCTGGTTAAGGAGGGGGGTCCTGAGTCATTTTTCTGCATAAATAAGGGGTTTGAGCGACAAATTTTTCTTAATATTAGTCCCAAAACTTTGTTTTAGCCTACCTTTGGTGCCTTGAGGGGTGGGGGGTCATGCCCCCTCACTGGATCTGCACCTGGTTGGTTGGTTGGTTGATTGGTTTTTACTGGCGCAAGAGCCCCTACGGGCTATACTGCGCCAAACAATTGTTTATTTATTATTGTTTAAATTGTGACCAAAATGAATATATAAACAGGAAATAGATTAAAAATGCATGGTAAAATATAAAATTGAAACATACACTTAAGTAAAATGTATTTAAAAGTATGGGAAAAACAGTACATGGTACGTCATTAAGTCAGATATTAAAAAGTAACATACAGGAAATTACGAAACAAGTACAGACACAAACATATACTAAATTAAAAAGGAGAAATCAATCTCCTGTAAGAAGGAGAACAATTTGGGGTGGGGTAAGTCTCCCAGCAACTCATTTAAAGACGGATTAAAATGGTTAAAATATTTAAAACGTATATGATTAAAATTTGGGCAGTTACATAAAATATGTAACACTGTCTGATTGACATTACAATTAATACAAATTGGTAGTTTCTTGGCAAAGAAGGTATTTATGAGTCAGTCTTGTATGGCCAATGCGTAGACGTGCTATTATTACTTGTTCTCTTCTTTTAAAATGTAAGTGTTTGAAACCATTTATGAAGGGTTGAATGGAGTGCAGTTTGTTATGTATTTCTCCATTCCAGTCACGTTGCCATGAGTTGTTCAGACTATCTGCAATGCATTTTTTTATATCTACAAATGGTACAAAATGTTCGATATGTGTTCTTGCAGCCTTGGCAGCAGCATCGGCTACCTCATTGCCAGGTATTCCTACGTGACCAGGAATCCAACATAAAAGAACCTCAAAATTGTCTAATTTTAGACTATTGTACAACCGAAACGATTGAATAACCAAGGGGTGACTGTTGTTGTTGCAGTTTTTAATAGCATGTATTGAACTTTTTGAGTCTGTGTATATCAACCATTTTTTGTGCTGTGATTGGGATATTGTTTGCAAAGATGAGACTATAGCTTTTATTTCAGAGGTGAAAACTGAACAAAACGTACTTAATTGTTGTGAGAGAGTTAGGCCATTTATTACTGCCGCAAAACCGACGTGATCGTTAGATTTTGACCCGTCAGTGAAGATTTCGTTGTATGTAGAATATTTTTCTTTTACACTGAAGTGACAAAAGTCATGGGATACCTCTTAATATCGTGTCGGCCCTCCTTTTGCCCGCCGAAGTGCAACAACTCGACGTGGCATGGACTCAACAAGTCGTTGGAAGTCTTCTGCAGGAATATTGTGCCATGCTGTCTCGATAGACGTCCATAATTGTGAAAGCGTTGATGGGGCAGGATTTTGGGCAC
>JAXGGA010023674.1:0-13116 GCA_038373865.1 Uloborus plumipes | reverse complement strand
AAATTAATACATAGCATACAATGGACAAATAATCAAGAATATATATTTAAATCACTTATTTATTTATTTCTATAAACATATTAAACGATTCAGGTATTCATATAACTATTTAAATGTTGCAACATAAATTAATAATTTTAATGGCCATAATTAAACAAAAGATGTTGGTACCAACGGAAACTTGCACTTACGTGCTGTAGAAAGGTAATCGTGCTGTTCGCTGTCCATATGATTTTGTAGATTGGTGTAATTAGCATTCTCCAGATGAGCGGGTAGCTAGATGCAAGCACTGATGAAGATAAAACATTCTGTCCATTGTCCATATTTATTCGTAGATTTGTTAAAATTAGCTCATTCTCTAGATGTATAGATAGCTAGATGCATCTTGAATGTAAAAAGGAGGAACTGGTGCGATTTCTTCAGAAAACAGAAAGTTCGTTTATAAAAGTTCACTTATTAAACACCGTCCTCGTCATTATCTAGACTAACTTTTTAAGTAGATAGGATACAACCTTTTGAAAACCCTTCGAGTTCTAATGGAGAAGAATTTCTAGATTATTATGAAGTTGTAGTTAAAAAACGCATCTTCAGCAAAATTTCTCATTATCTTGTAGAAAAAAGGAAAAGATCAGCACACTCAGCCCCCAGCAAAACGTAAATTCGAACTCTTAGCTCATCCCGCAAACCTCAGCGCAAGAGGCAAGCGCCCCATAAATCTTCCAAAAACGTGAACTAAAACTACCGCTCAGTCCCTGATTGGCTACAGGAGTTTGCCAAACCAGAAAGGAAGAATTCCTCCGGTACTGTTGCAGTTAGCATTTTCAAGGCTCCGGTAAACAGGAAGTTGTAAACGAATAGGGAAACCGCTCACTTTCTCATACTTAACAGTTGTGGCTGTTTAGCGTTAAGAGGATGCTATAAGGTTTTGCCTTGTAGCAGCAACGTTTATTTATCAGTGTAAAAGTTTATAATTAGTTTTTTTTCTTAAATATGGAGTTAAGCTTTCCATAAGAAGCTACAGCTCATTGAAAATATAATATTTTAGACATTAAGTAAGGGGGAAAAGGGATTTCTCAGTGTACATAAAATTATCATACTTAATGAAAACCAGTAGCTAAATGTTTGCTATATACTGACAGAAAGATTATGTCATCCAGAGACTGCAGTTTGGTCGTTACTGTGGACTCGTCAGTCTGGAATCATCCGAACTAGAGTCAGATGTTATCTTATGGAAACTGAGAGTGCCAACAAACTGGTAGCTTAAGTAAATTTAGCACCGTACATGCTAACAGCAGCAATGGTACGGTTCAAGTCGTAAATGGAAGCAAAAGCAGCTTCCAGATCAGTTATTGTCTAGTCTATTTCAGAGTCATGAGTTTACACTGAGGACAAACTTCAGTCTCTGAATTTCATAGTCGGGCAGTTAGTATATTGCAAAGTGTTTTTTTTTTACTCCGGACTTAAGGGGTGTAACTTGCTGTTTAAAGTAGCTAAATACCTTTTTAAAAATCCTGGAAATCCTTTCTCCATGCTCCCATGGCAAAACCGGAGCTCTTCTACAGTCTATACCTTTTGTTCCATTGTTGTAAACTTCACCTCTTCTAAAATTATTTCGGAATATGTCTGGATTCCTTCTCAAGAGACGACTGTATGCGTCGAGTATCACTTTGGCCACGTCGTACATTAGAGCCGCTTCAGCCTATGAGGATTAAATAGTTTTTATTAGATGAAAAATATAACTGATATTTTTCTGCTGAAAATAAATAATACACCATTACATGCGGTTATATGGACACGTGATAAGATTTTAATAATTTCAGTTGTGTTACATTGAACTACTCAAAGTAAAAAAAAATTCTTATTAATATAGCTATTCACAATCGGGGGGGGTGGCGAGGGGTAAGATACCACCCTAGGGTGGTATAAGAAAATTTTAAGGGGAACGTAAGTGCATATAAACAAATAAAAAAGTAAAGCAGTTATTTATTTATTTTTGTGATTCTATTTAAAATAAAAAATTGGTATTGGTGAACTTTTTTGCGCTATTTATTCAAACACAAGACTATTGTAAAAACACGACATTTATATTCGTGTACTCGACATATTATAATCGTGATCTTTGATTTGATACGTTTTAATATTTACATGTTCAAAATAAAGTTGTGTATAGAATCATACAATTTTGTTTATTAAAGTAAGGTAGTTAGGAAGAAGACGCCGAATCGGGGAAGATGCTGTATGATGTGTTTCACCCGCAAGAATCAACAAAAACAGCTAGCCAGTCAGTTAGAATGAAGAAGCATGCATATTGAGAGTATACATAAATTGGTTTTGATTTACCGCTGGTTTAAGGGGTGTTTTTATAGTGTTTTGTCTTTTTTACCGCTCTAATGAGTACCCGAATTCGTGTCAAATGCCTTTGGGTAAGAAGCCGTACTTTCTTTTGGGGAAGATGCCATAGCTTTTCAACATGCCCTAGAAAAAACAATAATTCTACTCGAAACATACACCTAGACAAGGCACCTAAAGTTGGAAATTTTTTTATTGGATAAAATACATTGCCTGCAGCAGTTGAAGCAAATAACTCATTTACGGCATCTTCTCCAACGGTATGGGGAAGATGCCGAAATAGAAGGTTTTCGTAATCATTAATTTTCAGAGGTAAAAATATGTTCTCGAAAGTGAAAATGATTTTTTTACCAATCGCAAAAGTCCATATTTTGTGGATAATGCAGATTTTTAAAAATAAAACCAATGCGCTATTTTATAAAAATTAACGTTGAAACTTACGTCGTCTTCCCCAATCTACCCTATCTATATTTTCATTTAACTACATATTTCCATTTCCTACACATTAATCCTAGCCAGCTTCTGTTACAAATCCCGATTGCACAGCTTGTATTGACCCCGTATGTCGAAAAGGCTGAAAACAACCTGTGTTAAGGTATTTAGGAGTGCCTCAAATATAATTGTTTCACGCATACACTAGCGACCCGAGTGAAGCATTCGCGTTCTAATAGAATCCAAGCACATTTGTTTGAAATTCATAGCATATACCTTGAATATGTGTAAGGTTGTATGAATTGTATTTTTAATTTTCGTCTGTAGAAGTGAATTAAACATTAAAGAAACCAATCACTACTGAAGTTTGACAAAATATACATTAAAATAGGGAGTATCAAAAATAAGACAACATTAAAAAAATATTTGCTGCACTTCAACAGAGAAAGCGAATGTACCACTTTTAGTCTTTAAAACTTTATTTTTATCCACTTTAACCCTTACTATCAGGAAATGTCATAAGATATAACACACCTTCGATCGACATTGTCGAATTATGCCCACATGTGTTTAAATGCATATGTTTAAATGCACAGTTTGGTTTTTGTTCTTTGTTGTGCATTTAAGACCAGAAGTTGCAGAATTTACGGTAATCACAATCCTCAGAATTAAAATCTACATGTACTGGAGACGCTCTTTGAAATGTTTTAAGTTATGCTTTCAGTTATTTTAACTATCTTAATATGCAAAGCATGTATAAGAGGATTTTGTGAAAAAATAACAAATAGTTATTTTCAAGTCACTATAGCGAGGAAAAGTTGTTAAAGTACTTTTCTTCCCATGTTTTCTACTAATACTACATGACAAAAAAAGTTAGACAGATCCCACTAGAAGAAAAAGTAATTGTTTTTTTGCTACAAAATAGCATTTTGATTCCCCAAATCCATACAAAGTAACACAAAAAATATATTTTTTCGTAAATTTAAGTCTCGGTTTTGCTGAGACGTTAAAACGAGAATATTACTTTTTGCTATGATGTAGCAGGTATGAGTATATCACAGATGATTTACAACTTAATTAATTCGTATGTTAACTATATAAAACATAATGCATTATAGTTGCTGTTTTAGAAATTAGCAGAAATGATCTAAACAGAATCTTATTTGTAATAAATGATAATTTGAGGTAATTGTAAGACACCCTCTCAATATTGATCTTTACACAAAAATCATATGTAGTGTCTTTTGATCTGTTCTATTTTCAGTATTTTGTTCGTAATTTGGTAGTCCCCAATGACAAGTTTACTGCTGTATAGCAATATTTTTTTTTTCACTGTCCCCTATTATACAGGCCAAAACTGTGTCATCTACTCATTATTAAAAAGGAAGTTAGTATTCTTACTTATTGTTATACGAACATCATTGCGGTTGTTAAAAACACAAATGTGGTTTTAAACTTATGAAATTCGACTTTTAAAATAGGATTATTCGTTACCACGAAACGGTTTGAAACTAATCTATAAACAGAAAAATTAATTACTTCTCTTACATAGCAGTGCCTTTTGCAACTGTTTTGTCCTATAGCATTAAGAAGGGATTAAAGCAAAAGTTTCAGCACACCACAAGCAAACTGACATTCTCCACTTTTTCTATACTTCAGACCCATTGAGAAATCAAATGAAATCATCCGATTTCAACTTAAAACAAAAGAGTGAAAAATAAGTAAAAAAAACTATAATAATTATTGTTTAAGTCATCACTAATCCCAACCTTTTCATGAAATAACGATTCGAAAATTAAAAAAAAAAATTGTTTTTTCCCCATCAATCTAAAACTAAAGTGGGAGTTATTTCAAAATCTCATTTTTTATTTATTCTTAGCCTTTCAAATTCTTACTGAAGATGCATTTTTAAAAATATACCTAACAATGATCTTCTTGGCACCATGCCAAATCCAAAGCAAAAGGATTAGTACCTGAGAAGAAAATAATCCCCCCCCTTTTTTTCCCCTTTTTGGTGCTTTTTACTTCATTCGCGATTCCTTTAATTTCTTGTTTGTTTTGTATCTATCTCTGTGTTTCACTGTTCTCTTGCATTAAAATTTTAAGCAAGAAAAAGAAAATATGCTATGTTTCCGATAATTTTCTCATTCTTTTCATTTTCAAGTTTTTTTATGGTTTTTGATAAAAGCGATATCTTTTTTTACTCTTTTTTTTTTCTTTGCGCAACGCAGCAACAAACATCGCAAATATTATCGTTGGTTGTTCTTGCTGGTTGTTAATTTTTCTTGCGTAACTGCGCTACCAATCCTTTGAATTTTGTTTGAACTACTGCTGGTAAGGTTGGGAATTTGTTTCAAAACATTTTTCAATGATTCAAACCAAATGGGCTTGCCAAGGAAAATTTAGGTTTAAAAAAAACAAGGGAAAACAAAATTATATAAAAAGAAATGGAAAGGGAAAGAGTAAACTCACGGTACGTTCCAATAATTTACCTAAAAGGCAGATATGCCATAAAAAGGCATACCGCCCAAAAGATCCAAAACTACATCTTAAATATATATCAATGCAAGCCGCCGAGAGACGAGAGAGAGAGAGCCCGGATAAAAAATCCCGCTCAACACCAGGTTACAAGAAACTAAGGAATTCGCCAAGAGCCGAGCCAAAGCAGGTTTCTCAAAACGGCACATCGCCAAGACAGAGTAGAGGAGAAGAGGGGAAAAAGTCGCCAAAAGCGATAAATGATCAAACAACATGAAAACAGTAGTTCTTCCAAACCGCAAGATGCCAAAGGTCAAAATATCCCCACAGGAAGTGCATAGTAACAAGAACGGGAATTTAAACGCAGAGCGGGGAAGAAAACCAAAGTAAAAGGAACAAAATCCAAATTTTAACCAATGGAGTGTGTAATATGTGGTGTAGTAATAGTTATAATGTAAAAAAATAATGAAATGCAATAGTTACGTTTGAACTCCCCAGAGTTCGAAATCCTAAACTAAATAGGCAAGGTGTCGATAACCCTAACCAGGCTGGTAAGGTTGGGAGTTTGTTTCAAAACATTTTTCAATGATTCAAACATATATGGGTCATTCCATATAAAATCAACAAATGGGCCGTGCCGCACCATTTTTGATTTTGATCATATTTGGCAGGTTATATGCACCAATATTCTGTACCTCCAAACTGTTTCATTTTTTTCTCGAAAAATTTTTATTCTCGAGATATAGCCATTTTTTTGCTCCGCCGATGAGTAAAATTCGGCATTTTTGATCTTTTTTCTGAGAGCTCTGGTAAATTTATTTAATATGGTAGAAAGATCAAACAGGACTTATTTTAAAGCTAAAAGAATGAACTTTGATTGGTGCATAAAAATAAACGGTTTAAGTTAAGCCTAAATATAAATTTTACCGTGTCAATTCGCGATTCAAAAAGTGCCATTTTCGTCATTTCAAGCATGAAAAAATATATGAAGGACTGACAGTGGGGTTCTAATTTTTTTTTCTCTTGCACCCAGTTATAGATACTAGAAGCACAGAAAACGATAACATGATACCAGTAGTCCTTCATTATGAAAAAATTGCTTAAACTTGAGAAAAAATGAAAATTGAAAAAAAAAAAAAAAATTTAAATGCATGGAGTCAAAAAGTGTTACATTACCCTTTAAAATGATACAAAAACTGTCTTGTTATTCCAAGGCATTAAAGAGATATAAGCTTTCAAATTATGAGAAAAAATGAAAAATATCCTTTTTCACTCCCCAAAAACGGCCTGTGGAACAGATAGTAAAAATTTGCAAATGCATGGAGCAAGAAGGTATTACATTGAACTTTAAAAAGAAACAAAAATTGTCTTGTTATTTCAAGGCATTAAAGAGATATAAGCCTTCTAAGTAAGATGATTAGTATGAAAAAATATCTTAAACTTGAGGGAAAATGAAAAATGGCCCTTTTCACTCCCCCAAAATAGCCTGTGGAACACTTAGTAAAAATTTGCAAATGCATGGAGGAGGAAGGTGCTACATTGCCGTTCAAATCGAAACAAAAACTGTCTTGTTATTCCCAGGCATCAAAGAGATAAGGTCCTCTGAAAATTGAAAATTCATGCAATATATTTTTTTCAAAAGTTAAAGCAATTATGAACAAAAAAAAGGCTTTTCATGGAAGAACTCTAGAAATATGTATCATCAAATATATAATTCAAAATATATCGTAAACTGGTTGTAATTTATTTGTAATATTGACACATGGGAAAAAGTTGTACTTAAAACCAGTGATCCGAATGTCCACATATCAATTAAAATTGGTTTTAAAATTTAATTGCATGTCCCTAAGAAGTTTCTAGTTTTACAGTTACATTTGAATAAAATTACAAATGTTTTTACCAAAATCCGAAATTTCTACATCCTTTTCAAAACAGCTACAACTAAAGATTTTTGCTAATTGATTATTTATTAGAGTTTATCTTTATAATATTTAGTTGTACATCCATTACAAATTAAAAGAAAACTCTGATAACAGAAACACTAAAAAACGTTTTTTAAGTATAACTTTTTCAGATGTTTCTACTTCACAAATTAATTAGACATTTACGATATATTTTGAATTATATATTTAATGATACAAATTTTTACTCTTGCAGTTCTTGCATAAAAAGACTGTTCATAATTGCTTTAACTTATGCCAAAAAAAAAAAAAAAACATGCATAAATTTTCTATTTTCAGAGGGTTATATCTCTTTGATGCCTGGGAATAACAAGATGGTTTAGGTTTCCTTTTAAAGTTCAATGTAATGCCTTCTTGCTCCATGCATTTGCAAATTTTTACTACCTGTTCCACAGGCCGTTTTTGGGGAGTGAAAAAGGCTAATTTTCATTTTTTTTTCAAGTTTAAGCAATTTTTTTCATAATGAAGGACTACTGGTATCATCTTATCGTTTTCTGTGCTTCTAGTATCTATAGCTGGGTACAAGAAAAAAAAATTAGAACCCCACTGTCAGTCCTTCATATATTTTTTCATGCTTGAAATGACGAAAACGGCACTTTTTGAACTTCGAATTGACACGGAAAAATTTATATTTAGGCTTAACTTAAACCGTTTCTTTTTATGCACCAATCAAAGTCCATTTTTTAGCTTTAAAATAAGTCATGTTTGATCTTACTACCATTTTAAATAAATTTACTAGAGCTCTTAGAAAAAAGGTCAAAAATGCCGAATTGTACTCATCGGGGGAGCAAAAAAATGGCTATATCTCGAGAATAAAATTTTTTCGAGAAAAAAATAAAACAGTTTGGAGGTACAGAATATTGGTGCATATAACCTGCCAAATATGATCAAAATCAAAAATGGTGCGGCACGAAAATTTCTGAACATTTGTTGATTTTATACGGAATGACCCATATGTTATTACTTTAAAATGTCTCAGAGATACTGAATCAATTTCATCATATGAATACATCCAATTACGGGGAAAACAGGGAACTTTTTCAGTGTATGGGTAATGGGGGAGTCACCTGATATGAGTTTCAAACTTTATAAAACAAAAACTTAGATATATGCCTGCATTAGTTAAAAATAACTAAAACATTCTGATTCATAGAATTGGTTGAAGCAAACGAGCTCTGTTTCCGTTTTAACTCATTAATGCCTAGCCTTGGTATTGCCTAATGCCTTAGTACCTTGGTATTGTTACAATTAGTTATTAACAGATTGCAACACATAACCATTATAAGGTGTGTTCTGTAGCAGTTTTAATATGATCCTTATCAAATATCACATCGTTCACAATCTCAAGAAAAAAAAGCCGAGTTTTCAAAGTTATTCCCTGCTTCCCAGTTTATGTTAACTGCTGATTTTATTTTTTCTTATAAAATGTCGTTTTAAATATTATTTCGTAGGCAGAAAAAATTTTAGTGAAAAAAGTATGTACCCTCTGGGGTCTATCGTATCTTTTAAGGGACGATTTTTCTTTCCTTAATAAAAAAAATATTTTTTACATAATATTTTTTTTAATTATTTTTCCTGCCCATTAAACACTGTCTGTAACCAGTATACAAAATATCTTCGGAAAAAAAAGTCAGGCATTAATGGGTTAATGAAAGTCACATTGTTTCCGATGTTGAAACCCACGAAAATAAAATTTCAAACCTCTATTTTCAGCAGCAGGGTACAAGGCTCTGTAGCAGCTTAATTTTAACAAAATTAGTTAACAGACTGAAAGGAAGCTCTTCAACAGACACCAAATAATTCTCGCTCAAGATTCCTTTTTTTTTATGTTTTAATGTGTAGCAATAATACGATTTTCTCGTGAGAACTGTCAATTTATAGAAATAATATTGTGGTGGGTACATGACTTAAATAAATCTCAAGGAACAACCTACAAAAATCGCTAAGTGTTGCGCTTCTTCTCCCCCAATTTGACGAAGAAAACGATAAATGGAATCGCCTGAATCGACTGCGATGCAAAGAAAAGTAACAATCCTTTTGCTACAGCAGACCGAGAACAGGAAGTCGTTGACGCACCCCCAATTTATGACTGCAGAGGAATGCAAGCTCCTCCCACGCGAGAAACATCTGTGGAAGAAAACAGTTACGGTTGCAACGAAAAGTCCCCATGAGCTAAGGAGGAATCAATTAAGGAGGTAAAAAGAAGCTAAAAAAATTGGAATTGGGCATCTGGCAAGGGGTGTGAGGGAGAGAAGTGAAGTGAAAAAGAACCACACACAAAAGATATATATAGAACCGTCACCACAGATTCGGGGCTTTTTTTGATTTTGATGTGAGTTTGCGTTTTTGAGATTTGTCTTTTTGAATGGATTTTGGGGCCGGTTTTGAGCGTCTCTGAATATTAGAATTTTGAGCGCCAATTCCGGTACTCAATAATCCGCTGTGGTAGACGACATGACTGAGACAACAAAATAACGTTTCCAGGATGAAGGAAACAAAACCAAAATGTAATCACCAGACGACCGGAATAAATTGTTTGACCCCCACTGGGTGAGTTTGTTTTTTTTTAGATGTGTTAGTATTGCATTTTCTGAACGCCGCGCTTGTGGGCATTTCACTCCAATGCAATGTACTTGTTTTTTTTTTTTATTGTGTCGTGTTTAATTGTGGAATGCCAAGTGAGCAATTTTTACTGTTTGATAAATTAACTTTATAATTTGTTTTCTTCTAGTCTTGTAATAATGTTTTGTGGATTTTTTTAAGCACTAACGATAACGCGGCCTAATGTATTCATTTTTCAAAATTTAATGTTCTTTGCTCACTGCATTCCAGATGAGGTTGTTTTTTTAGGAATTGGAGCAGTGCTCGAAGCGAGTTTTTCCTTTTCAGCAGGATATTTTTCTTTTTCTTACAGCAGAAATAATTGGGAATATCAGTTTTAACTATGTTTTAAATTATGTTATAAGGTAAATTATTGAAGATTATAGGATGATTATTACATTTCATCAATTTTTAATTTCACTACACCACACATATAATATAGTTCGTCTCTGCTTCTTTTTACGCAGGATTGATGCTTAAAATTATTTCCGACTACGTGTTGGTCACCAGTTTCCATCTTTTTACCTGCGCCTAGTCAGTTGCTGCAGAAGTATTTTCGAAATTATATGTCGTGGTTAGTGTGCGAATGGTTATAAGTCGTTTTAATATACTTTCGAGTAAATGCAGGTTTTGTGAAACCATCTGCAAAAAAAATTAGAAGTGTATGAATTTTAACTTTAAAACAGCAATTGGTATTTAAGACATAATTTTTAAATTACGAATCAATTTTTGCTAAAAGTTTCTAGTAATTGGTTTTTAAGTTACTTTAAAGAAATTACAACAGATGGGTTTTCTGTCTTTAATGCATGCAAAGACTGCTAGAAATTAAATTATATTTGAAAATTCTAGTTAATGGTCCAATCAGTGGAAGCCCATCTTTTATACTTTCCTAAACAAATCAGTTCTAAATAGTACACAATCTATATGCGTTCCTAGTGGCCATTATATTTTAGTATTTTTCGCCATTGATACCCGTAATATAAAATCTAAAGGGAAACTCAAACCATGCTTAACACAAATTGCAAAAATTTGATTTACACTACTACTATTCTAACTCGTCTATATTTCCAAATGCGTCGTTTTCATTGCTTCCATTTGAATTGTTCTAATTTCGAAGTTTGATTTATTGGGCAGTGTCATTTTGTAAATTAATATTCCTCTCGGATCCATATCAATGTCGCAATCATTATTCTAAAAAACAAAATGTTTCCTTAAAATAAGGAAGTTAAAAATCTTTAGTGGTTTTTCTTACGCATAGTCTAAGCTCAGAATAGTGGGACCATATCTTGTAAATTCAATGAATGCAGATGCAGGGGTTTAACGTTTGTAATGTTTTTATACAGTCACGGCGTGGACATAAAATGTACATGCCGTGATACAAAACACCAAGTAGCAGATTGTAGAAAGAGAATAGGGATAACGTATAGGAATTTTGAAAAATCTCAACAAAATAATAAAGTCATTAATGGTTTTGAGGATACAGTAATTTACTCAAGCGCTGGAGAGGGTGTAATATTAATACCAGAAAATCTTGTTTGACGAAAAGGAAAATTTAAATCAAAATCATTAACTAAGCAATACTTTAATAACAAATTAAAAGTTGGCATCTAAATTGCTTTTACCTGAAAAATGGTTATACAACAAGTAAAACAAAAGCTATTTAATTTATTATGCATCTTACGTGTAAGGAAACAATTAAGAAAATATAATTTATGTGTTTCGTGATGGATTTAAATAAATTTCGTAGCATATTCAAACGTCATTTCACATTCAAAGATTTAAAAATTGCATTGCACAGTAGTATTTTGATATTTTGATGATGTTCGTAATGCACAATACATTTTAATAAGAATTCATTTTTTAAAACTTTTTCGTTAGTATTGATCAGCTCTCATTAATCATGCGTTCAATGTCATTTCTTCTTCCCGAGCAATAAAATTGAAATTAAATACTAGTCCTCAGATCTGAAAACTCAACTTTTAATTGCCTCAAATATTTAATGATCTTACCAATTCTTTTCTATTTCATCGCTAACTTTATGCCCTCATTTTTTATTAATGAAATGACGTTCAAGGTTTAATGACAAATGAGGTACCGTAAGACTTTTGTACTTCGTTTTATTGCTGAAAATTTGATTTTAATGTTGGAATGTCAAATTCCTCTAATTATTTTATTGTAGTAAAAATAGAAGCTATTTAACGGCTTAATGTCGTTGCCTCTATGCATTGTTTTTAACAGAGCTCTTTTCATTAATTTAACAGTGATGTTTTCTGTTTTATATATTGTTCAACATGATTTTGTGAAATATAATTTGTTTTTAGTAAAATAGCGAAATATGTTAGTAAATAGTGCCACGTAACAGAGTGCGTTTAAAAAAAAAATGTTAAGAAAGAAAACATATCATTTGTAACTCCATGGGGGCACAGTATGGAAAAACGTTGCTTCCAACATAATACAATTATTTCCATGGGGCATTCCTAAAAGTCAACTATTAATTAAAATAATAGTTTCCACCCTGCAAAAATTGGCTGTTGTTTTTACAGTGTAACACTGGGAGCCGGGGTTCCAATTTAAAACTGTAAAATGCACAGCAATAAACTGTAAAACTAGCATTTTACAGTTTCTTACTGTAAAATTAGAAATTTTACAGTTTATTGCCGTAAAAATTAGTTATATTATACTGTAAAACGGCAGTATAATACTGGCAGCAAAGTTTCCAGTTTAAAACTGTAAAATGCACGGTGAGAAACTGCAAAATTAGCAATTTTACAATTTATTATAGTAAAATTAGCAATTTTACATTTTAGTACTGTAAAGTTAGAATTTTTACATTTATTACTGTAAAATTAGCAATTTTTACGGTTTATAACTACAAGATTACCTGTATTATACCGTAAAAACAACAGTCATTTTTTACAGTGCATGTATCGTGGAATCCACGGCAATTTTTTCATTATTTGTCCTTAAAATTTCCGTACCATTCTTTTTGCCAAAACTAAGTATTGTATTTATTTGAATTTTGCTACCAGTTGTGACTGTGTTTCACCAAACTTAATATTCTAACAGATTTTTATGAAGAAAAATGTAATTAAAAATATCACTTGGAGGATAATATGAAATATCGGGTAATATGGGACAGAAGAGATTTGAAAATATTGAAAATAAACTTAATTCAGCAAGAAACAAAATTTGTTGAAACTTATCTCATCAAAAATATGGAATTCGTAACCACAACATAATTTAATAAATCTTGGAAGTGTGATAATTACGAAAGAGAATTTTACATATAAAACTC
>JAXGGA010023673.1:0-13118 GCA_038373865.1 Uloborus plumipes | reverse complement strand
CAATGGCGCAATCCCCCCCCCCCATTATTTTCACAACCCTATTATGCTTTTTATTATCATCCCATTTTTTTATTTTATTTATTTTTTTTTATTTTATTTATTTTTTTGAATTTTATTTATTTATTTTTTAAAGATTATTTATTTATTTTTTTATAGAATTTATTTATTTTTTTAAATGTTATTTGATTATTTTTTAAAAATATTTTAATTTTTTTTTTTAATTATAGCTATTATTTTTTATTTTTATTAATAATTTTTTTGAAGTTCTAATTATGCGCAGAATAGAATCGTTTTTTTCCCTTCCAGACATTCCAAGCACACACACAAAATAAATAAATTAATTAAAAAAATAATAATAAAGAAATAATTAAAATAAAAAAAATAAATAAATGAATAATTTACATTAAAAAATCAGCAAATAATTTAATTAAAAAAATAAATTAATAAATAATTTAAACAAATAAATAAATTAGTGAAAAAAAATTACCCCCAAAAATTTTGATGGCGCAACTTGCGCCATAATCCCCTCCCCCCCTGTGGGCAGGGCACCCCCCCCCCTGCCTCAATGACATAAACGAGGTGGTGGTGTATTGCATGTTTCTGCCTTGGCCCTGGCATAGGGCGGTTACTTACTGCTTTATAAATACAACGTTGAATAGTACAAATGCGCAGGGATACTGCAGACACACAGTATTTCTGCGCATTTGTGCTTTTCAACGTCGTATTTATGTTTTTACTTTTATGTGGTCATTGTTTGAATTTTCTTTCTATTTATTTCAATTGGGTAGAAAATGTAGATTTAATTATTGAATAATTGTCGTTTGAATAGGTCACTTATGTATACGATTAGAAAGTCGAATAAATAGGAAACAAACACATTTAAAATTCATACTAAAAATTCATATGGGGGGAAAAATGTTGCTCTCTGAAAGAAGAAAGGGGAATCTTTCTTTATGTGCAATTTCCTGCGTACGACAGTATTATCTAAAGCACAATCAAATGTTAAAGATATAAAACAGGAAGAGAAAGCATTTTTTGCACGAACAAATTTGCCAATTCAAGTGATACATCATAAGGTAGCAAACGCTGGTGAAAAAAAAAAAAAAAACAAAATCCCTGTTTGTTAACCATCAATTCTAGTAAAAGATAGTATCGCACCCGTAAGATGAGGCTTGACCTTATAAGTGTATATTTCTTTTTCAGGAGTCAACTGGAAAAGACAAATATTAACGCGAATGTCGAGTTGGATTTTTGCAAGGGCGGATCCAGAAATTTTTCAAGGGAGGGGCTATTAATTTTCTTACTTACTGTTTTACTATGCTACTGATCATACAAAGATTGATCAGAAAGAATTCGGACTTCAATTCCGAAACATTTCCGGGAGAGAGCCCCAAACCTTTATTCCCTATCTTCATTAAAACTCGAAAAATTTTTATTTTTAGAGCTTCCATATCAAAAAATTAATGGTAAAAAGTCCCCCAAGGGAGGGGCGATCGAACCATCGCCTTTTCCTTGCATCCGTGCCTGGATTTTACTCACAATATATGAAGGTAATCCAATTCAGCTCACCGACAAAAACGCTTTTCCTTTTAAGTGAACTCCCCGAAGAAATAAAACTGTCAGGATCCTCATCAGATAATTCTTTTTTCCGCGGTTGCAAAGAACTCCGAAAACTTGTGACTGAAATAACTTTGAGGTCAAATTAAAAATCCTTTTTAAGTTTTTTTCGTCGTGTCTATGACTGAGCCGAACTAAATAACTCCATGGATCCTTATAACTGCTTTTGCAATTTGTTGGATGTTATCGTCATAAAGGTCTATGTGACGGCAATACATCAGGTTCGCACTTATTGCTGGACACTCAAAGATATGACAAGGTGTAAGCTGTGTGTATCTGGGCAATTACAACAGTTTCTATACACCCTTCTACCCTCGCCATCAATTTTCTTGCCCCTGTGAGGGCCGGTTCTCATCCTGGTTATAGTTTTTGTTATTGATCGACTTGTATTTATTTCACAAAGCTGGTGTTTCACTTGGATTGATTTATCTCTAAATTTAGATTTAGCTATTGCTTTTAAAGTTTTATGTTAGTAAATGCTGCATTTTCTACTCGGATTATTTTAGTTCTTTCCTCATTTGTCTATATTATATCGAAATCATTCTACTCTGATGTCTGTTTGTTCTCAGTGGCGCATTTTTAAATAGGCAAGACTATGGTATGAGCCATTGGTGCTCTTGTGGAAGGGCCGTCTTTAACCTATTAGGGGCACTGGGCACATTATCGTGATGGGGCTCTAATAAGATCTTGATGAAGCAACTATTTTTTGCCAGAATATATGAAAAAAAGTAAATAAACGAGTTCCGAGATTTATTTATATTTCAAATCGCGTAGCAAGAGTCCACTCGTATCGCATTATAAAACTTAGCCAGTCAACATGAGACAGGTCGGGCGTACTAGCAACGCTAATTGAAAAATATTTTTTGCTAATTTAACTTAATTTTAAAATTTTTAATAGCTGTTTTCCCATTACTTGAATAAACTCATTACAGATATTCTCTAATATATAAGAAGTGAACTTTTCAGGATTTCCAAATATTTTTAATGTGATCTGCAAGAAATGAATAATATTCGAGCGAAAATTCCACGCATACCAAATAATTTCCAGCGTTGGGAGATCTTTACAATCTGTTTAAGTACATACCTCCAGTAATCCACTTCCTTTTGATGTTGAGATAATTACGCTATGTCTGGAACTTGGGGGCGCCTATCAATTGCGGGCACGTGCCCAGAATGCCCACTGCGAAAGAGGGGCCTACTTGTAGATAGGGCATTAGATTTGGAACTGGAGTGTTCCGGGTTCGAAGACCGACCCCGTTAAATACCTATCGAGCATGTGCGGAGTACATGTTTGTAAAATCCGTAGGTTTGAAAACCCGGTACGTTGCCTCTAACGGTTACCGAGGGTGCAGAGGTTCTGGAGACTTTTCCTCCCCTTTTGAACTTGTCTAAACTGTGGAAGTGGGGCTGCCATTTAACGAGCCCAGAACGGACTCTTTCCCTGCTGAGTGCCTCAAATTATGAGAAGCCGCTCCCTTCTGCCGAAATTTCTACTACGCCAATGCCGCGCTTCTGCTGAAAATTGCTACTAATTTTTGGATTCTTTGATCTAAAAAACGCCATGTCACTTATTGCTGGTTTTTATAACTTATTTTTAACAAAAATATGTAAAATGGCATTTTCAAGGAACAAAAACTCAAACATTTTCCGAAGAACTGCCCTCCCCCTCGGAGCCACCTCCCCCTACGCAAATTTCCATTGTCCAAGACTCCCTGGGACACAGTAATTTTTGCAAGTCGATTCCCCTGAGCAGGAATATGGAATTTGTGCATGATAACCGCAGCCTTAATAGTACGCAGTACAGGACAGTCCTAATAGAGAGCAGAAGCTCTGCTCGGTTTCAGCTGTTACAGTGGAACCTCGATTTTACGTTTCCCGTTTCGTACGTTACCCCACTTTCGAAGTCATTTTCTGCTGATCCCCTGAAGAAGGCTATACTGATAATGTTGAAAAGATTGCGGATTTTACGTGTTTCTTTTTCAGTAAGTCCGCTTAATACGTTTTTCTACAAACAGATCGGAATCGTTTTTCATTTGCAATACTCACAAAACTTTTTTTTTTCTCTCAAATAAATTTGTTTCATAGTTATCAAAAGCCGCTCTGGCATTCTTTTTATTCTGCCTGTTTTTTTGAGACGGGCTTTTCCCCCTCCTATATCTTCCTTCACAACAGCTGAAGAGAGTTGCTGATACTCTTCTTTAAAATTTCTCCCAAAAATCGATGTTGCATCAATCGTGTGCCTATCACCATCACGAATTCTCTCAATATCGGATTTAACCCATTAGTGCCTAGCGTCCCTTTTTAGGGACGGTCCAAAAAAGGGTCTGAATTTCCCCAAAATGAGCATTTCAACCAAATAATCGTGTTTAATGAGTACCTTGGTATTGTTTCAATTCGTTATTAACAGATTGCAGCATATAACCATTGTAAAGTGTGTTCTGTAGCAGTTTTAATATGACCTTTATCAAAAATGACATCGTTCACAATCTCAAGAAAAAAAGCTAAGTTTTCAAAGTGATTCCCAGCTTCCCAATTTATGTTAATTGCTGATTTTATTTCTTCTTATAAAATGTCTATTTAAATATTATATCGTAGGCAGAAAAAAGTTTAGTAAGAAAAGTATATACCCTCTGTGGTCTATCGTAACTTTTAAGAGACGATTTTTCTTTCCTTAATAAAAAAAAAATTTTACATGATATTTTTTTTATTATTTTTCCTATCCATAAAACACTGTTTGTAACCAGTATACAAAATATCTTAGCAAAAAAAATGTCAGGCATTAATGGGTTAATATCCGTGTCTCATAATAGAGATGGAATAATGAAGACGAAAAAAAAAGTAATATAGGATGTTCCCACACCTGACCAAGAGATTCAGAGCATAAAATCTCGAAAACTTTTATTAAAAAAGTTTTATTATTACTATTTAAAAATGCTGACAAAGAAGCAAAGTTGCAGAATTTGTTACTGTAAAGCGTTCTATTAATAAATTCTATCCAAAAACCAAAGACCAGGAAAGATTACCCTTTCTCCATTAATTCATTGGATAACAGTCAATTTTTAAAAGATATACTTAAATTTTTAACCTCGTCCTTGATTTTACGTTTTCCCGGTTAGTACGTTTCTTGTCACTGGTCTTACTCAAAACGTAAAATCGGGGCTCCATTGTGTATTCTCAATTCCGTTACTCGTGAGTTTTTCTATTCTTTTACACTGATAGCCAATTTCAATATCACTCACTCCCTTAACAAATCAAAGTGATTGTAATCAAATATGCTTTTCGTGTGTGTGTGTGGGTGTGTTTGAAGAAATAGTTAAAACTTTTCATAAACTTTTTGAAGAAATAAATTAAAAGAGTTATTGGTATAGTTAATTAATTTTATCGCTTTAGGGGGGGGGCTGTGTCCCCCCTAAAACCTGCCACTGTATTTTACGGTTTTTGTTGAATGAAGTTGCCTGCAGAACTGTGTTGATTCATGTTTACGAATGCGGGCGATGTTTTATGGTAATTCAAACCCACTTTGTTAAATCCACAATAATTTATTTACGCACATTGAATATGACAAAGGTTGCTGGTAACAAAGACAATCATGAGTCAGAGTTCGTGACCTAGTGTTAACTTCTGCTGTGTCGTAGCTCGCTCTAAACCCGTTGCTGAAAGTTTGTGCTGCCTTTTGAATGCTGGAGACACCACACTGCACCCAACTTGGCAATGAGTTGTAGGATTGGATTCAGAAATGTTCTTTTATGGGAGAAATTAGTTCTGATACGCAGGCCCGGGATGAGCATCTTTATCTTGATTCTTAGAGTCTGGGTGATGCGGAAACGTGTCAGAAATAGGGCGGCTGAAGGTCTTCAGGGTTCGTGTCGTCTTTTGCATAATCAGAAGGGAGCTTTTCTCCCAACTTCATAAACAAAAATCTGGTATGGGTCCCACACTACTTCCTTTTACGTGTAAATTTCTTTGCAGATGCCTTAGTGTTAAATTTATGCTATGAGTGAGCAAAATATCAATTCGAACATTTACACCCCTAGTTTGCTTCGAAACAATGCAAAACAAATGTTTTACAATGATTCATTTACTAAATATCGCCGATTTTAACATCATTCAGTGAATTTTTCGCAAAATATCGCCAATTGCGCCAAATTGAACCCAAATTCAAAAAAAAAAAAAAAAAAAAAAATTCGCCAAATTTGTCGCCAACTTGGCGATATGTCGCCAAGTTGGCGTCAAACACTTGGCGACCAAAAGCTTGGCGACATAACGGAAAGTGGTCGCGCCAATGCATATCTTTCCCTCTGCATTGAAATTAACACTGATTTTCCCCAAAAAAGGGGTAAAACACCCCCTTGGGAACATTCAAATGCAACCACAAGGGGAGGTGCACAACTAGACCATCCTCAGAGCGTACATACCAAGCTAGAAGCTTCTACGGCATATAGTTTTTGAGTTATGCGACCCACATACGCACACACGTACATACAGACGTCACACGAAAACTCGTCGTAATTAACTCGGGGGTGGTTGAAAAATTTTTTTCGGCTGCTTATATGTTGGTAGGTACATATGCACGTGCTGACAGGTCAAAAAAACTAAGGAATTTTCATTCGGGGGTGAGCAAAATCAAAATTTAGACTCAAATTTGAGTGATTTTTTTTTCGCGATCACAATACTTCCTTTACTACGTAAAAGGAAGTAATAAGGAAGCTTTGGAATTTCGAGATGAAGGAATAATGTTTCTGGTTATCTGACTGTAAAGTCAGCAAGAGGTGAAGTCTATTGACCTGTGTTTTGAGCGTCTTGCTGCATCCATGGCACGCTTTTTATAGTGGGTGGCATCCACTCTGGCACGCTTTTTATAGTGTGTCGCATCCACTCAGGCATACTTTTTATAGAGGGTCGCATCCACTCTGGCACGCTTTTTATAGTGGGTCGCATCCACTCAGGCACGCTTTTTAAAGTAGATCGCATCTACTGTAGCACGCTTTTTATAGTGGGTCGCATCCACTCAGGCACGCTTTTTATAGTGGGTCGCATCCACTCAGGCACGCTTTTTATAGTGGGTGGCATCCACTCTGGCACGCTTTTTATAGTGGGTCTCATCCACTCAGGCACGCTTTTTAAAGTAGATCGCATCCACTGTAGCACGTTTTTTATAGTGGGTCGCATCCACTCAGGCACGCTTTTTATAGTGGGTGGCATCCACTCTGGCACGCTTTTTATAGTGGGTGGCATCCACTCTGGCACGCTTTTTATAGTGGGTAGCATCCACTCAGGCACGCTTTTTAAAGTGGGACGCATCCACTCACGCACACTTTTTAAAGTAGATCGCATCCACTGTAGCACGCTTTTTATAGTGGGTCGCATCCACTCAAGCACGCTTTTTATAGTGGGTCGCATCCACTCAGGCACGCTTTTTATAGTGGGTGGCATCCACTCTGGCACGCTTTTTATAGTGGGTCGCATCCACTCTGGCACGCTTTTTATAGTGGGTCGCATCCACTCAGGCACGCTTTTTATAGTGGGTGGCATCCACTCTGGCACGCTTTTTATAGTGGGTGGCATCCACTCTGGCACGCTTTTTATAGTGGGTGGCATCCACTCTGGCACGCTTTTTATAGTGGGTCGCATCCACTCAGGCACGCTTTTTATAGTGGGTGGCATCCACTCAGGCACGCTTTTTATAGTGGGTCGCATCCACTCAGGCACGCTTTTTATAGTGGGTCGCATCCACTCAGGCACGCTTTTTATAGTGGGTCGCATCCACTCAGGCACGCTTTTTATAGTGGGTCGCATCCACTCTGGCACGCTTTTTAAAGTGGGTCGCATCCACTCAGCAGAGACAAAATTTGAAACGAAAACGCAGTTAAAGATCTTCTGCTTTCTCTCAAAATGAACTTATAACACAGGAAAGTACGTTATTTCGACAACAATAGGTTCTTTATTGTTGTTAATGTATAAGAAAATCTGTTTTGAAACAAAACATTGCAACACACAAAACATTCTTAAAGATTTTGATAGTATCCAACAATTGATTTTATTTCGTCTTTTTCATACAGCTATAAAAGTATCCGTATTTAATATTTATATTGAAGTTAAATTATTAATATTTAATTTCGCATCGTTCGTAACATGTAATTCTGCGGTAGGCAACCCATCGATCGCGATTGACCAATCGATCTCGAACCCATTTGGAGTCGATCGCTGCTGTATTTTGAAACTTGGCTTCGGTCTGAGTCAGAGTTAATAAACACTAATGTCTGGAATAAAATTAACTTTAGCCTCTTAATCAAAAATTATTCGAAATTTTTTTCACTAGAAATTTTTATATTTACTACTTTGCCAATTTTGAAACATGCAATATACTTATGTTCGAAAATATTTTGATGTGGGTTAACATAACATTTTTTAACAATTTAAAGCAACTGCTTAATAAGTAAATAAGTCTTTCTTTTTTATAAGAGTTAACCAACAATTTTAGGGTGGATGATTTAAAATCATCGTTTTATTAACCTACATGTGCAAGTTACACCTCCGACCCCCAACCCACCCCTGTCGATCTTGTGTTCACACCGAAGTTGGAAAGTCGAACGTCAACCAATTTAGGTTGCCGACTGCTAATTGAATGATATAATTCCCGTTTACCCGCTCAAATTCATTCGAATCAGACAAAATCGATCTATTTTAAAGTCCACATTTAGCGATTTCATGCTGCGCCGCCGCTACTAGCAATAGAGCCCGGTACCAATTTTAATGCTGGGCAACTCCCCCATGCCCCCCCCCGCCCTTACAATAGATTTTGATGCCATGCCGTCGCTTTATTTCCTTTTACTCACACATTTACGAACTTCAAAATATATAGTTTAAAATTGCATTCATATGGATGTTGCATTTTTAATTTTTCGATATAAATTTAACTTTTTTTTTTTTAAATTCCTTTTTGACTTTTTTTTTTTTTTGACTTTGCGATATTTTTAAGATGCATTAAGCCACTCTTCATGCGTTTTTCGTCTTTCTTTTACTTTAACGGGAAAGTAAGCAAAAACAGCAAATTTTCAACAAACAATTCCCCCCAAAAAAATAAAAGACAGAAAAAACAATATTTCTCCCCAAAAAAATTTAAATTTTGCTGTGAGTTATACTCAAATGTTAGGTTTAATAACGATTAACTTGTTTTTTAAAAATTAAATTGTGTTGAAAAAATCTTTGTGTGCACTGAATCAAACACCCCTTCCTTGCAGTGTTGCTAGCCGGTACAGAAAAACCGTTTTACAGAGACTGCTGATAAAATTTCGACAATGGAGTTCCATGGGAAGGATTTGGCGTAGCATTTCTGGCGCCAAGTCGTCATCTAACGATCAAATAGCTAAGTGCGAAAGCACATTGAACGATAAGCTGTTAGGGTGATCCTTGCATAAACTTATTTTTCGTAATCTGAATTCTGTGAAATCTGTTCATTTTGAAATGCTCATGAATGTCATCAAAAAGGCGATCATATGACTAATCTCTGTTAGTTACTAAGTAGCTATTTGCTTATGTAAACAGCCTGCGGAAAAGTTTTCGAACGCTTGTTTCGAAAAACCACTTTTTGTTGCATTTTTCCTTTCGCCCTCAACCCTCAGTTTACAAACCCTCATACATTCGTGTATAAACATTTGGTTTGTCTATTTATTTTTCTTCCTTTTTAGCTCAGTCTTTTAATTTTCAAAAAATAATATTGAGATTGCAAATTTGTTTATTTTTCAGAAACTAAATGTGTCACTTATAAATAGTATTCAAGCAAACAAGAACAAAAGTATTAGTATACAAAATTAAAAGTGAAGATGAAAAATTCGTAACTAAAATTATTTACACCAAGAATAAAATTGTTTGCAGCTTTTTTTTTTTTTTCTGCTGAAAACTAATGAATTTTTGTTTTGAGAATTCGTTGGTTGAACCAGACCCTCTAATCAATCAAAAGTTTTTGCCTTTTAAATCCACGATTTTTTTTTTTTGCTTCCTTTTTACCCATCATAACCCCCCCCCCCTTTTTTTTTTGCTACTTCGCAGAAAAAGAAAAAAAAAAAAACTTAATCTGTGTTCAGATTCTTGTCAACTATTTCGATCCTTTGGCTGAAACATTTTTTTATTTTTTTTATTCTGGTATGTTTGTTTCTTCACTAAAAGATTTGAATTGTATTCATTCAAAAGTAGCTAAAAAATAAATAGATAAATAAACTTCTCTTTTATATAAGTTCTACGTTGAAGCATTTACTGATAAACACGACTAGATCAAAATTTTACAGGATTCTTCTCAAAGCCTCTTAACATAAAGTTCTAATTCAAAAATACATAATTGAACGATACATTCTTCAAATCAAAAAATGAAGTACCTTAATAAGGTTTTAGAATCGGACTGCTCCTTTGAAATTAATTGGGAGCAACAGACACATACTAGCAAATGTTCCACCGCATAAACATATCTTGTTGTAATTGGAAAAAAAAAGTTTGGGGCAGGGGTGCCCATCCCCCCCCCAAGCTCAATGGCGCAAATTCCACCCCCCCCCCAAATTTTTCACAACCCCCTTGTGCTTTTTTTTTCTTTACCTTTTTTATTATTTTTTAGTTTTTTAAATATTTATTTGTTTTTTTAATATTATTTATTTATTTTTTTATTATTACTTATTTATTTTTTAATGTTATTTATTTATTTATTAAAGTTTTAACTATTATATGTTTTATATATTATTACTTTTTTAAAAACTCAAATTATGCGCAGAATAGAATCGCTTTTTTTTCCCTTCCAGACATTCCAATCACAAACACACAACAAATAAATGAATAAACAATAAAAATTAATAAACAAATTAAGGAAGTAAATCAAATTGAAAACATAAATTAATGAATCGTTTTTATTTAAAAAAAATCAGTAATTTGAATTAAAAAATAAATTGATAAATCATTTAAATAAGCAAATAAATTAGTTTTAAAAAATCCCCCCTAAAAATTTTGATGGCGCAACTTGCGCCATAATTCCCCCCTGTGGGCACCCCTGGTTTGGGGAAACTATCCTTGGGATGCGGAGCTTCTGGGGGGACTCACCTAAAATATGGGGGAAGGGGGGAATTTACAGTATACTTGCATTATTTTTACAGAAGAAAACCAAATATTTCGACAGATATAATTACGTCCCCCCCTTAACTACAGTGCTCTTTATTCCTGATCCTTTTGTAATGTAAAATATTTATTGAATAAAATAATTGTATCTGAAGACTTTGTTTTCTACTGATTATTATTCATACGGCATTCATTTAAGCTTCCGTTTATCTATATATATATATAAATAGATGTATGTATGCATATATATTTGTTTGTTCCTTATTATACAAATCCACAGTTTTCGTCGAATTTTCATCAAACTTGGCTCAGAGGTTCCTTGATGCACTAGAATTCACATAGGCGAGATTTTGAAATTTAAAAAAAATCCAAAAGCTCAAAATTCAAATTTTTTGTCTCAAAATGGCCATTTTCTTTCAATTTTGAATATATAGAGTAATAGAGATAAGCCTTTAAGCATACAAATTGATAAAATTTAACACATTTAAATATGAGTATTTTCCAACAAAGATTACGATTAACAATGAATTATCAATTTAAGGCTCACCTATTTCATTTTAGCATGAAATAAGTTAAACATAATGCAATACCGGGCAACGCCGAGTAATAAGCTAGGGTTATTATATTTTATCCTTCTTCAAAGAAACTTTTAACAGAAATCAGACTGAAAAAAAGCAAAAAACCTTACATGATTTTGAAAATAAAAATAGTGTTGCAGTAAAAATTCGAAATAAATTGTTAGAAAAAGCATTACGAAACGAAATACGATAACGTAACGTAACAAAATTGAGAAACTTTAGATTTAGCTTAGGAAACAATTATAAATTAAAAGCGTTAAGGTAAAAGAAAGACGAAAAAAGCAATAAAAGTGGCTCAACGCGCCTCAAAAACATCGTAAAGTTAAAAATAAAAAGCTCAAAAATAAATAAAATAATTAAATAAGTATCAAAAAATTAAAAATTGGAAAGTAGGGTTTTGAGATGGAAAAAATGTGTGTCTGTCGGTCTGTCTGTCCGCTTAATAACTTTTGAAGGAACAGTCCGATTCGAACAAACTTTGTTTTTTCACAAAAGGTCACGACAATGGGAGTTCATTTCCATATTTCATTTTTTAATAAAACCGATTTTTTGTTCATTTTTGAACAGTTCAAAAAAATTTAACATTAGTGCCTCCGGCGAAATTTAAGATCAATATTATGGGTCCCAAACTAAAAGGCGGATTTCCTTCAAACAAACTTTGCTGGAGAATGCTCTTGATGAAGAATGTATGAAAAATATTTTTTTGAGGTAACTGTTTTAAGAGCTCCGATTCCTACTCCTCGACTCCGACTCCGACTCCACACCCATGACAGAAATTTCAGGCTCGGGAAAAAAATGACCAACTTCCTACGCCTCGAATTTTAGAGCATTCGATTCCGGCTCCGACTAACGACTCCAACTCCTTTTGACTCTGATTTTGCAGCCATGACAAAAATGAAGGCTCGGAAAAAAATTACTGACTCCTACTCTTTGAATTTTAGAGTTATCGATTCTGACTCCAAATCACCGACTCCTGCTCCAACTCCGCTGTGCATAAAAAAATACAATACTACATCAGTTTTTTATTTTTGGAATAACTCACAAACTTAAAATGTTGCGCGGCTTTTTTGCAAAAGTTATAAAAATAAATTGTTAAACTAAAGTCAAAGAGTCACAGGCTCTGTTCAAGTAATATTGTTGAGCATTTTATAGTAATGACATGACATGTTTCTTTATGCATTTGACTAATTTCAATGATTATATAGATCAGAGTATCCCAGAGTCCAGATCTGTACGGACCCCCTCTTGAAAATTACGAACTTTGAGGACTCTCCACCAATCAAAAAAAAAAAAGTGTTTGATACATTTAAATATTTTTTTTCTTTTTCTTCTTCTTCTTTCTAATATGTTTTTACCCCCCCCCTTCTTTTTTAACCCATTAATCCCTAGCGTCCCTTTTTAGGGACGGTCCAATAAAGGGTCTGAATTTCCCGAAAATGAACAAGTAATCAACCAAGTAATAGTATTCAATTAGTACCTTGGTATTCTTTCATAAATGTATTTTCGTTTTGAAATAAAATACTGCTTCTCGCCTTTTAACTTCTACTATTTTTTTATGTTTTAGTAGGATAACATTGCTGACCCCCAAAGGTCCGTGGACCACACTTTGAGAAACTGAATAGATTGAAAGTTTATTCATATACTTTATGTTTTCCTCAATCGAAATAATTTAAACATTAGCATAGAAGAGAAGGGCCTAAACTCAGAGAACACAACGAAATAACTTTTCTCAATGACTTCTGAAATACTTGATCTCACTAGTTTCAAGATCAATGCCATCCTCCCTTAAGTTTCGTATGGGATTTCAATTTCCTAAAAAAAACTTGC
>JAXGGA010023672.1:0-13118 GCA_038373865.1 Uloborus plumipes | reverse complement strand
CTTTAATGTCTGTGTGGTTTTCTCAATGTTATAGAACACACATGAATAATCATAACAATCGAAAAAATACAAAGTGTGTAAAGAAAAATTGCGCAGTTAAATCAGTAATTTTGATAGAGTCTACAATCAAATAAATCATATACTGGTGCTTCTTAAAGATGAACTGTCATTTATTATTCTTTAATTTAAAATTCATCATCCGTTTTCTCTTCTCTATTTCCAGTCGGTTTCCATCCTCCCTTAAAGTTCGTTTGGGTGAATATGATGTCTCAACCACCAACGAACCACTGAAATATGAGGAGTTCGATGTCTCCAGAATCATCGTCTATCCAACATTCAACAACAGGACGTTACTTCATGATATCGCTTTGCTTCGACTGGCAAAGCCAGCTAAAAGACGTTCTAATATCAACATCGTATGCATGCCATCAGAAGGTACAACAAATAATGAACTAATCTTATCCTCACGATGCTTCATCACTGGTTGGGGCAAGACAACTGAAAGTAAGTAGTCAAGTATCATGGAAACTTGTGTGTCTTAACAAAATATATCTATTGCTAGTAGTTTACTGTACAGAATGGTTGCTGATTATTAAAAGAATGGTGGAGTGACTATAGTATGGCTTTTCGGAACACATATGCAAAATTTTATCAATCAATTTCGTAGAAATATATTTATCTTCTTATCAGCCTCTATTTCATTTTCGGAAATCAGGTAAATACTTCTTAAGCTCCGAAAATTTATTCTTTTTGAGCTACGAAGCTTATATTTGAAAAAAGTTGGACAAAAAAAGTTTCCCTGGAGTGAAATATATATTATATAATTATCGCTGAAGTGTTAGACAAGAAAAAAAAAGTACTATGTTCACTACTTCCAATGAAAAGTTTTATCTTCAAACATTGTTGGGGAAACCCTGAACAAAACTCTTATTAAGACAAAAAGTTATTGTGAGTGGGGAAAATTATTTCTGAATCAGGCAACTTACATTTAAAAAGTTCGAGTAAGAAACATGACAGCTTGATCATAAAGGAAAACTTGAATGCTTATTAAGATATCGAGTGAAGAAGGCAAATGTCAAAGAGGTTTTGGGTGAGATTGCATGATCCAAGGACAACGGTTTTTGAGAAATTTTACTAATTATCATTTCTTTCGCGGAGAGTTTTTTCTTTTTTTGATGAAAAGCTGTTTATCCTTTACAAAAAGTTGTATTGTGCTTTGTCTAAGCAATTTTTATATGACAGGTTGCTCAAGGAAAAATTTTATGAAAATAATAATTTTAAAAAGTAAGCAAAAAGCAAGTCGTTACGTGCTCACTTATACATATCTGATGCTGTGCTTTTCCATTCAATAACATTTCTGATATGTTTACAGAAAATAATTTTTCATTATTTCTCTCTTTTTTGATTTTTGCGATCCATTGTTTTTTTTCCCAGTAAAACAGTATGAATTCAAATGGTACTAACTAGCATTCAGGAATACAAATATGTACTTTTTCTAGGTGGTGAACATTCTGTAGTCTTAAAAGAAGTAAACGTGCCATTATGGAGGAATGATGACTGTGAAAGAGCTTTAAAATTTCATTTTGGTCCGAATTACAGAATTCCCCCTACTACACTCTGCGCTGGCGCTGAGGGCAGGGATGCATGTGATGTGAGTTTGAAGTAATCTTTCAGTAATTTGCCTAAAATAATAATAATAAAGACGGTTGTTTTCAGACTACTAAAATCACTTTACGTAATGAGGAGCGAAGAAGTTTAATATAGATATTTTGTTTTTATAAAAAAAAGAAGTGATTGATTGAAATGGAAAAGATGTTTTCTGGGCTGTTCAATAAAGAATGATCACAAATTAATGAAACATACTTAGGTGAACTAATCCTGCAAATGTTTATGATCCAACCAACATCATTTTTTGAGGGGGGGGGGGGGACGAGCAATTTTGATTACTTTGCGCATAAACGCGTGTAATTGCAGTTTCTCTTGAACAAAGTTTTATGGGAATCAAATAAAATAGTTATTCTTTGTGATAGTTATTTTGATGTGATTCGAGGTTCTTATTCCAGAGTCAAAGGAGCTTTCGGTTAGATAAGTTACTGGAGTTCCAGATTGCCCTTCCTTGGAAACTGATTCTCTCCCATCTTTACAGATTGCCCTTCCTAAGAAACTGATTCTCTCCCATTTTTTCAGATTGCCCTTCCTTAGAAACTGATTCGTCCCCATCTTTACAGATTGCCCATCCTTAGAAACTGATTCTCTCTCATCTTTCCAGATTACATTTCCTTAAACACTCATTCTCTTCCATCTTTTACTGTCTCCCATCTTACATTAAGGATTGCCCTTCCTTAGAAACTGATTCTCGCTCATCTTTTTTTTAGTCAACTTCAAAAATCGAACCAACTTCTCACTGTGCTATAGAAAAATACACTCCTTATATCAACTTTCTGAAGCATTATTTGTGATTCAATTGCTGATTTCTAATGGAAAAACAAAAATTTTAAGCAACGTATTGTTTAAATGAAAAATGATCAAATAAGCTTTGTGCTGAACTATATTTGAAGTTAAAAATCAACGTAAATAAAGCAAAAATAAGGTAGAAAGTACAGCAGATAGCTATTTCAAGGCTACAATGGAACCCCTTCTTCAGTGCAAGAAGCTCAGCAAACAACATGAAAGCTGTAAGAGAACTGAGCGCGAAGCACGTGGGCCCCGGTATTTATAACAAATGGGCCAGTGCGCTTGAGCTCACGACAGGAGCGGGAAAACACCGACCAATCAGCGATCAGCGAAACAGCCACGAGAGCGAAGAAAAGGGGAAGACAGCAAAGGAAAGTAGCGGAAAGAAAAAAGCGCGGGAGAAAACACTAGAAAACGAAATTATAAAAATTGCTTCCAGATGTCAGGGAAAAATGGAATACTGGAAAATCATTCACCAGAGAATGGGAATTTTTCCAAATATAGTAAGCTTCCCAAAAATCGAGGTCATAAACTGACGAACATTTACAAATAATAATTCTAGCCGAACAAAAATCAAAGCAGTGACCAGAAGTCCAACAATGCTGAGCAATGGAAGAGCGTGCTAGTTCTTTATGTTTAACATAATTTTGATGCTCTTTCAGACAGTGCTTAAGAGGCCGCTTAAAATAAGAGGCCGCTTATTTAAAAGCTGTGGCTTTTGATCGGGGTTACTCGCCCAGGATTATTGATTCTATATATAATAGGCTAATAAAGCCCTCTCATTCTAGCAAGGTTTCCGATTCTAAGGTTGGTTACGCCATTGTTTTGCCTTTTTATCCAAAAATAAATCATCAAGTTGCGAAGATTTTGAAAAAGTTTGGTTTCGATATTTCTTTCTCTCCTGTGAACAAAATCAAGTTTACAAAATTGAAGCATCCCATTGATTGCCAAAGCAACTGGGGCATTTGTAGCATCTCTTGCAAATGCGGACTTAGCTATGTAGGACAGACTAAGCGGCCTCTTAAGCACCGTCTGAAAGAGCATCAAAATTATGTTAAACATAAAGAACTAGCACGCTCTTCCATTGCTCAACATTGTTGGACTTCTGGTCACTGCTTTGATTTTTCTTCGGCTAGAATTATTTGTAAATGTTCGTCAGTTTATGACCTCGATTTTGGGGAAGCTTACTATAGTTGGAAAAATTCCCATTCTCTGGTGAAAGATTTTTCCAGTGTTCCATTTTTCCCTGACATCTGGAAGCAATTTTTATAATTTCGTCTTCTAGTGTTTTCTCCCGCGCTTTTTTCTTTCCCCTACTTTCCTTTGCTGTCTTCCTCTTTTCTTCGCTCTCCTGGCTGTTTCGCAGATCGCTGATTGGTCGGTGTTTTCCCGCTCCTGTCGTGAGTTCAAGCGCACTGGCCCATTTGTTATAAATACCGGGGCCCATGTGCTTCGCGCTCAGTTCTCTTACAGCTTTCATGTTGTTTGCTGAGCTTCTTGCACTGAGGAATGGGCTCCATTGTAGCCTTGAAATAGCTATCTGCTGTACTTTCTACCTTATTTGTGCTTTATTTACGTTGATTTTTAACTTCAAATAACGTATTGTTTGTTCCTCGCGCGTCGCTTTCATTTGGATGACTGCCAAGTTCATATTACTGACGTCATGACCCTAAAATTTTAGGGGTCTTGTCTTCACCTATCCCAACCACACATACATTATTTGTTTTCTGTACTTTGATTTGTTGATATTCACCCGAAAAGAAAATATGATCAATCTTTATTGAGCAACCCTAGCTCCACATTCATTTTTCGGAACATGCCCTTAAAAATAGAGTTTTTGCTCAACACTTCTAGTATTTTAGTTTAGCAATCGAGCTTTATTTTAACTTCGTGTCGAGCGTATGAAGTCAACATAGATTCTATTGATAAATTTTGTTTCTGATATTTTGTAGAGTTGGCAGTCCTGTAGGGGATAATACAGTGTATGATCCTTACGCTGATTAAACGAAAATGGTTTCAATAAGGGCTCTGAAACGATAGCATAGCGTTCTAAAATAGTCACCAGAAATTGTAAATTGCTGATAGTTAAATCGAAGCTGAGATAGTCACAAAAGATGTTTAGCTGCTTTAGCAACACATTTCAGCTAGTATTGCTAGTACTTAATCGGACACTGTTGATGTTTTTTTCAAATAATTAGTTTCACCGAACCACCTCCAATTCCAGATAAAGGGCATTCATCTCCACCCCCCCCTCTCGAGAATACTAAGATGAAATATTTTTTCCGCGCGCGATACGATTAATAAAAATATTCTTTGAGTATTTTCATATATTGTCTTTTATTTAAAAGAATACTTAGGTTTCTGTAGTTGAAATTCAAAGTGTTCAGCTCCCTCAAGCAATTTAGTTAACAACAAAATTTTTATATTAAATGCCCATAATATAAGACACATGATTTCAAATGATGCTGTTTACAGTGCTTTTTTAATGTCTCTTGTAGCTTTAAAATAAGAAACAAATTGACATACATGCGATTGTAAAGTTAGGTTATTAGGAAAACTGGCAAAATATAAAATCAACTGGCAAAAGATTAGTAGCATAATTTATCTTTCGAAGTGATATTAATGATTAATTTTAGCTTTACTGTAGAAGCAAAAACAAATATTTTACTTAAATATGAATAATTCTTAGCTAGTTGTTTACTATTTTTGTTTTTTCCTAATTTTCCCTTGTTATTAATATTTTTGAAAACAGATTTTTCTATTGATTTAAACAGTGCTACAGAGAGATGAATATTTTAATACTAGAAGTTATGCAACTTCTTGTTTTTATTGGTTAAATAACCTATATTTGAGTTAATTGTTTATAGCATTATTCTTTTAATTTCTTTTTTTTTTCAATGATCCAGTTAAATACACTAATTTATTGAATCTCATCTAATGTAAAAGTTGAACTTATTTTAAGGTTAAGTATATTTTCTTTCTTTTTTTAAAAATATATTTTCTGTGATATCTTGTGATGTGATATCTTGTGTATATGGAGGTTCATTGGTATGTGAGAAAAATGGTCATTAATGATTGGTACCAGTGTCGTTATATCGTCTTTGCCCTTTGAATATATTGCGTCTGTTAGTAGGGACAAAACAAATGCAATATATTTTGGAGTGAAGACATAACGAGGCTGTATAAAAAGCGAATACTATGTGTTACTCTTTATTCATGAACAATCCCTCAAATATTTATATATATGTATTATTTATTTATTTATTTATTTTTATTTCAGGGAGATGGTGGAGGTCCGTTGGTGTGTGAAAAGAACGGTCACTGGTACCAAGTTGGCATCGTATCTTTTGGAATAGGGTGTGGACAACCCAATACACCAGGAATCTATACCAGAGTAGAAAGTTACAACAAATGGATCCACAGAGTCGTCGCCAGTGCGTAATGGAGTACATTTATTTCATCGGACATCATCATACATGTTCACATATTGATTAATTTCACATTTGAATGAGGCATTCGCAAATATTTCAATCATGTGTGTAATCCACCTTGAATATGAAATTTTTTAAGGGCCTGAGCACTTGAACTTTTATAAGAGAAATATAGTTTTATAACATCTAATACTACATTCGTGTCTATTAATGCAACATGACTGATGTGGAACACGTATAAAAGTTGAACGTTATCATTTGTTGATATCTATAAATTATATCGTGCAAACGAAAATAAGTTTAGAGCGATCAGGATTGTTTAATATAATTCTTAATAATTAAATTTTGCAAAAAAAAAAAAAAAAAAAAGAACACACATATTTTGCTCAATACTTTGCTTGTGACACATATTTTGTGAAGAGAAAGGAAAATTTTACTCTCTGAGCTTAGAGTGTTAACTCTTATTTTATATTGATTTTTAAATTAATCTCAGCTATCAGTTGAAAACCATAGATGTAGTATTAAATATAGATGCGCAACGAGAGGCCGGTTCCATGGGCAAAAGAGAACATCTAATAAACGGGCAAGTGTCTGAAAAAACTAGTAAAAAAAGAAAATCCTCATGGTAATTTAAAGAAAAAATTGCTGCTGCAAAGTTTCGAAAACAAACAATTGCCAATTTTAATCAACGAACGTGGAAAATCTTCCTTTTATGGGTGCAAACTTTTGTCAGTTTATTCTCGGCCAGTAATTCACGCTACGAATTTGTGCTTTCAGTTACATTGCATCAACGTTTCAAACTTTTAGTCACCAATGGTGTTTAAAAAATTTGTGGAGCATGCATATGTTCATTTTATGAGAAAAAAAAAGATCCTGTTAGGGAAAGTTTTGACTCTTTTCATTGTGAAAAGAAGGATTCAGAAGGCAAAATTCCATGCTACATTTTCAATTGAATAATTTTTTATGTTCACGTGAAATCCAACCTTTTTCATTTTGAAGGTTAACTTTTAATGTAGTAATTAATTTCGTGTTACTAATCTTAAATCTGAATGAGTATAAAGTGATAATTGAAACCTTCCTCTAATGCGTTATGTATTTAAGTACAGTTTTTAAGAGAAAGGAATGCAGGAATATTACTAAACTGCAAAAAATACAGTGTTATTTTTACAGTATAATATACTGACAGCCGATGTTCCAATTTAAAACTGTAAAATGCACAGTAATAAACGAAAACTAGCAGTTATACAGTTTCTTACTGTAAAGCTTGAAATTTTACAGTTTATCGCCTTAAAGTTTAGTTGCTTAATACTATAAAAACAACAGTACAATACTGGCAGCAGAAGTTCTAGTTTAAAACTGTAAAATGCACGGTAATATACTGTAAAACTAGCAATTTTACAGTTTATTACTGAAAAGTTAGCAATTTTATAGTTTAGTACTTTAAAGTTGGCAATTTTACAGTTTAGTACTGCAAAATGAACAATTTGACAGTTTAATACTGTAAAATCAGCAATTTTTATAGTTTATTACCATAAAATTAGCTGTATTATACTGTAAAAACATCGTTCATTTTTTACAGTGTTCTGTCTTAGAACTATATAAACCATTTATTATACCCTTTTTGGTTCTTCTTCGGGGCATCTATGGTAGTGGGGACCCTTGCAATTGCGACACTTGCGCATGCTAAATTCAAATATATCTAAAATGTAATCTCGTTACAAAAGACATCTGTTGAAATACAAACCTTGAAAAGTAATCAAATGTGATGTTTTAAGAGATATTGGTTAATTTTTTTACTTAAAATTTCATAGAGCTTGTTGCAGTTGACACAGACTTAGAAGAAAAGACATCATTTTTATTTATTTGCACTTTCATTTAAAAGCAAGTAGTTGTTTCTCAGGTTGTTCTCATAATTCATTTTCAATTACATCGTCACAGTAAGTGTTTTGATCATCTTTGGGAGAAGTTGTTGGGGAGAGCTTTTTCTATGTTTCCTATTGTTCTATCTCCTATGAAATGAATATTTTCGAAAGTCTGCTTATTGATCGATTTTTCTTGTTAAAAGATAAGAAATTCTGTACTTTATTGATGTATTTTTAAATTTGTATTTAATAAAGGGATTTTGTAACAAAGCACTTTGGGTGTATGAGCGTGTGTGTGTGTGTTGGAATGAAATTTGGTACATTATACAATCGTCCCCATATCTCTAAATAACACGTAAAGCTCCTTTCGAAAATTCGAATTAAATGTCCAAAAATTTGAATTATTTTTATGACAATGATAACAAAAAGTAACAAATAAATAAAAAAAAAATAAGTAAGTTCATAAAATCGCATTTTCTCCTCAAATGAGCTTTCATTTTAAGCTAAAAACTTTAAGCCAGGTAAAATTTGGTTAAAATTATTGGATCAAATAAAACATGAGTAATTGTCTAGAATCTTATTTCATCTAGTGAGCATTTAATCTTATTGTTTGATAAAGATTTTGAAAAGAATGAATTCATATCATTGTTTGCAGGAAGCATGTTAGTTTTAATTTCCAATAATAATACCATGTTGATCTTGATCTTTGATGTTGAAATGATTCATAGTAGAAAATATAGCAACAGTAACCATGATGATGATAATGATAATTTAATTTGTGACGTCCGTGATGGACGGCGTGTTCCCCCCGGGAATAGAACCAGGGACCTTTGTGGTAGAAACCCAGTACTTTGACCGCTGGACCAAAAGGCCTCATGACCCGGTGGGCAAAGTTGGGTTACATGCTCTCTAAGAGTACGCCACAATTTTATCATTTTAAATAAACGGATTACATTTTTGCTATTTTTTACTTTCAAATTATATTTGCTGTTATTAAGTGCTATTAAACGTTTTAGATTATATTTTTATGCTTTTTTTAACATTAATTACAATCAATATTAATGCGGACTTATGCTTAAATATGAAGTTTAGAAATTACAATTTCCCTTTAAAGAACTCGTCAAGAGGACTTTGCTAAAATATATCAATTGATGAATTAATATTGATAAACTGCTATAGTTAATATAAAAGTCAATTATCTTCTTTTTTGTGTAAGTGTTGCATTTTATTTATAAGAAATTATTTCAGTTTGTAAATGAAATAAGGGAGAGCAAAAACATGTTGTACTTACTTCGCCAATCGCTTTTGGCATATGGTTCATGACATATCAGAAAATAGGCTCATTTAGTTCTAAATGAAATTTTCGTTGAAATGTTATGAAGAATTTAGCTTTTCCTACTCTTAGAAATAGCAGCGATTTGAAGTAAAACTATACGATTTTAACACCCAAAAGTTTTGTAACCCTTCACTGGCAAAGAAGGTGATAATTTTTGTAAAGTAAAGGGCGAGGTGAGGTTTAGAGATATAACTTACTCCCCCTCCCTCTCCCGAGGCGTTTGATCATTCCTTGTCATTTTCAAATCAGTGAAATATACGAAATCAGGATTTTGTGACAACGAGATCGCAATTAGATTCAAAACAAATGAAAACTCTGGCTAGGTGCTCAAAGTCAATCCACTTCATTAAAAAGATGTACAATCTTTCCGCCATTGATTAAAAATTGCGAAGTGGCAAATGATGCTGAATACGGTATGTAGTGATTGCTCAAGAGTTCAGTGACAAAGTACGAGAATATAAGGGTGAGTTTGATCGAATCTGCAATACGAAAAGGGGTGATAGAAGAGCCCAAGTGGAGTATAGAACCACCCATTAGCGGTGTCAATTCTTAACCGTAACCGAGTAATATTATATTTAAGAAAAATTCGCAAAAAAACAAAATTTTGAGAAAAAGACCAATTTCTGAACTTCCTGTCGGACCTACATACAAAATAAATACATATTTGGAAAGAGCAGACAAAATCCTTTAAAATGACACTTTTTTCATCAAGATAGTCGCACTTCACAGTGAGTTACAAGCTTTCAAACACTGGAAACACTCAAAAATGAAATTTCATCAAACTTTTCAGTCAAAAATTTCAGAAACAACCGTATGAGCTACAACCGGTCAAATGCACCAAAAACTTTCCCATTTCACTAGCTTTCAGATGATACAACAGAAAATCATATTGGGCTTCAAGTTCAGCAGATATTCTGGCTTTTGTTTGAAACAGTATGAAAATCGCCCTTTGTCAGAATATGGAAAACAGCAAAAAGTCAGACTTTTATGTTCTAAATTTTCTATTTCATGTAAGCGTACTGGTTTATTTATTCAAGAAAAGGAAAATTTTATAACTAAGTATTAAATTGTAACACTTTATTAACCCACTAGCTGTGGGGCCCGGCGTTGCACGGGCTTTAAAGTAGTGATGTAGTGATGAAAATTTAAATAAACTACTCGCCGTCAAGGCGGTATATAATGATATATAACCGCCAAGGCAGCTCGCCTTTAAAGTAGCGAGGAAAGTTTCAGCAAACTACTCGCCGCCAAGGCGACTCGCCTTTAAAGTAGTAAGGAAACTTAAAACAGATTACTCGCTGCCAAGGCGGCTCGCATTTAAAGGAGGGAGAAAAGTTTTAGCGAAACCGGTTTCAAAAAACTACTCCCCGCTAAAGCGTTTCGCTAAAAAACTTTCCCGCATCAAAAAGTCAATCGCATTATTTGCACATGCTTCCTCAGGAATAAAAACAATGTCAAGTAGCACATATTTAACACTCTCCCTAATAAACAAATACAATTCCCTAACAAAAACAAATATTTCCAAACCGCTCTCTTCCTGTAACATTAATTGCAAAATTCTAAACAAAAAAGTTGTTTTAATATTTAGATCGCAGCCAAAAAAAATCCCTGCTAAAAACATGAATTACAATTTGATTTGAAACACATTTTCAAAATGGTACCAGAAAAAAAATATAAGCCATTAAGTATGCAGGAATTCAAGTGAAACACGGACGATCGCATTATTTGCCTTGTTGAAACGCCGTAAAATGAAATGCTTTTAAGAAACGAAATGAAGAAAAGGACACCAACAATGAATTTAAAAGATGTCGCCATAGCAACGCAATAAAACGTTAATAGTTTGATCAGGAAAGAGGTTTTCGAACTCAAAGTTCAAACGCTTGTAACTTTTTTTCTAGTGGAGATAAAAGCTTGGTTCTTCGACTGTAAGTCGAATCAATTCTGGGGTTAAAAGTATCGCTCTATCCAATGGCGTAAAAATCAAAACTGTGGAATAATTAGTTTATTTTTTATTGATGGTTTTAATGAACCAAGTATTGCAAGAAATCGGGTGAAGCCTTGCAAAAGGCAAGTTTAAAAATTGAATAACTCGTGCTGTGTTTAAGTTAGAGAATCGGAACAAACTGCATAGGACGGACAAAATTTTTCTGCTTCCAACGATATATAACATTAATAAGTGCAAGTAATTTTTAACCCCAGTATTCGGCGATTTATGAGAAAATTGCCTTGAATTCGAATAAAAAACGAATCGCTTATCGAATCTTTTCAAACTATAGCCTAAAGTCTTTCTGGATAAATGGACTATTCAACACAAAAAGAATTTTTCAAATCGAACCAGTAGTTCCTGAGATTAGCGCGTTCAAACAAACAAACAAACAAACAAACAAACTCTACAGCTTTATATATTAGTAAAGATTATTGCCTAGCGTCCCTTTTTAGGGACGGTCCAAAAAAGGGTCTGAATTTCCCTGAAATGAACATTTCAACCAAATAATAGTGTTCAATTAGTACCTTGGTATTGTTTCAATTCGTTATTAATAGATTGCAGCACATAACCATTATAAAGTGTGTTCTGTCGCAGTTTCAATATGATCTTTATCAAAAATGACACCGTTCACAATCTGAAGAAAAAAAGCTAAGTTTTCAAAGTTATTCTCAGCTTCGCAGTTTATGTTAATTAGTGATTTTATTTCTTCTTATAAAATGTCTATTTAAATATTATATCGTAGGCAAGAAAAAAATTTTAGTAAAAAAAGTATGTACCCTCTGGGGTCTATCGTAACTTTTAAAGGAAGATTTTTTTTTCCTTAATAAAAAAAATATTTTTACATAATATATTTTTTATTATTTTTCCTGCCCATTAAACACTGAAAGGAACCAGTATACAAAATATCTTTGGAAAAAAAAATGTCAGGCATTAATTGGTTAAGTTAATAATCACAACAGAAGATAACAACACGTAGAAACAAAGGAAGCATTACTTTAACGCTCTTTTCACAAAGAAAAATTCAAAATTAAATGAGTTACACTAACATCTATGAGTACATTTACATGTAAACAATCCTCAAAATTTCCCAGAGCTACTGAAATTATCATCCCCCACACCGGATAGATGCCCTTGGCCTTTAAAGAGCAAAAATTACCGTCGGTCTCAATGAAATTTCATTTCTCATTTTTGCTACTGCTCCATCAAGCCAAATGCGCAAGTCCTGCAAACTGGTTGCATCTGAGCAGTAAACTGCTTGTTTCAAGAATCCCCAAACAAAGAAGTTCACTGGCGTCAGGTCTGGTGATCTAGGTGGCCAAGGAATAGGACCCAAATGACAGGATGAATGGACTCAATAAAATGAAATTTCATAGAGAGCGACGGTAGTTCTCGCTCTTAAAAGTCCAAGGGCATCTATCTGGTGTGGGGGATGACAATTCCAGTAGCTCTGGGAAATTTTGAGGATTGTTTACATGTAAATGTACTCATAGATGTTAGTGTAACTCATTTAATTTTGAATTTTTCTTTGTGAAAAGCGCGTTAAAGTAATGCTTCCTTTGTTTCTACGTGTTGTTATCTTCTGTTGTGATTATTAACTTAATAAAGTGTTACAATTTAATATTTAGTTATAAAATTTTCCTTTTCTTGAATAAATAAACCAGTACACTTACATAAAATAGAAAATTTAGAACATAAAAGTCTGACTTTTTTCTGTTTTCCATATTCTGACAAAGGGCGATTTTCATACTGTTTCAAACAAAAGCCAGAATATCTGCTGAACTTGAAGCCCAATATGATTTTCTGTTGTATCATCTGAAAGCTAGTGAAATGGGAAAATTTTTGGTGCATTTGACCGGTTGTAGCTCATACGGTTGTTTCTGAAAATTTTGACTGAAAAGTTTGATGAAATTTCATTTTTGAGTATTTCCAGTGTTTGAAAGCTTGTAACTCACTGTGAAGTGCGACTATCTTGATGAAAAAAGTGTCATTTTAAAGGATTTTGTCTGCTCTTTCTAAATATGTACTTATTTTGTATGTAGGTCCGACAG
>JAXGGA010023671.1:0-13118 GCA_038373865.1 Uloborus plumipes | reverse complement strand
TACATTTTTTACATTCTATTTCAACTTCCCCCACAACACCAAATCCCCCCGTTTTGACTTTTCATGGGGGAAGTATTGATTTGGCACATGTATTCCCCTTTGTCAGATTCCTCCACGTCTTTGATGTTGAGCCACCACGTTCTGTAACCATTGTGAGATATACTGTATCGGTTATTCCTTGTTATCACTTTGTCGTGTAAGGTCAGGAGAGTATGCTTGTCTGTGTGGATCCATGCAACCTAAAAAACAAACGCACTTTGTATAGGATATTTTAAAAAAATCGTATTATATATTTTATGGACGTAATAAACTTTTGAAATAAAAAGTGGCATGTTCATGAGTAAAATTACAAACGTATATTGAGATAATGTAAAATTTATTCTGTACGATTACTGTCGCAAATAATACTTGAACAGCTTTAAAAAAAATACATTTGAACTAATTTTTTCACCGAAAATTTTAATTCTCTTAGACACACTGATGAGCTTCTTAAGTTATACATGCATATGTATACACATACACACCCCAGTACAATGAGTAGATTTCGTCCTTGCAACTGATTTCTTTTACATCGAAGTACGCATTAAAACATAACTTTTTTTTTGTTTTGTTTTGATTTGTTTTGCAGAAAGACCGTTTTAAACGAACTGTTTAGACACGGATATCTATAAATAAAATAGCGCTATCATATAAAATGTTAGCAATATCATTTTCAGGAACCACTAGAAGCTTTTACTGTTCGGTTGTTACTTGGTTGACGCGATTGTTTATTCATGCTGTCGATTCTTCACTTCCTGAAAAGATTTTGCTTGATACCTCAATTTTTCTAAATAAAATATTTCTTCGAAAAACCAGTGAAAGCATGAGATTGATGCGCTTTGTATCTACGTGGAACGGAAACATTAGGGTAAATGATCTCTATTTAAAGTCGGGTAACTATTACCCAGATAGCACAAATAACCTTTAAACGTTTTATAAACGTTTTTAAGCGGTTGTTACAACGTTAATAACCATTTTACAACCTTTATAAAACGAAGTGTGCTACTTGGGTAGGGTTTGTTTGAAAGGTTAAAACACCGCACCGTGGCTGAAAATGTAGCTTGAAAAACATTTTTCGTGTTACGTTAAGTTTCAAATTAAAGCTATCAAAAGAAATATAAATTAATAAAGCAGTTGTATGCATATATGCCCGTTAGAAATGCTTCTTGAATTCAAGATTCCCCGTGCCCTAGTTTTACTTTGAATAAAGTCAATAAGATAACTGACTTTCAAAATGTACAAAAACCATTCATGCAGCTTAATACATCATAAAGTTAATCTTTAACAAGAGTTGGTACAAAAACAACAGTATCTGTAAGAAAATAAACCAGTTTTTGCAGTTACGTTAAAAAGAAAAAAGAAAAAAAAACGTAAAATATACAGAAACACTACTTTCGTAACTTTGATTTATCAGTTTAAGCACTTAATATATTCGTATGCTAAAATTATGGTGCAATAGTTATTAACATTTTATTAAAATACTAGCCGGGTACCCGGCCCTGCCCGGGTTTCTGTGGGTGTAGGGTGGTTTAGTGAAACTCATTCATAAATTTCCCAACACTAAAGTGCATATCTATAAACATAATGGCTACTTCTGTAAACAATGGCTATGTTATGGATAAACTATAAAAAAAATAATGCGAGCTAAAAAAAAATAGCAAGCTGCAAATAATGTTTGAGGAAATAGGAAATGTTCTAAGCTTGGTATATTAAAATAAATATATATTTACAGTATCAATCGCACTGAAATTAACCATTTCCAAATATTGCTCGTTAAATAAGTCCCATTATTAGTTTCTGACTCTATTTTCTATCCTCGTGACAACATTGGTGAGGTGAAAACATCTTATGTACCTAATTTCGAAATTTTTTTGACTATAAACATTTTCTGTTCTCTAACTGTTGCCAAAACCAATTATCTTTTTATTTAGTCTCGTTATTGGGTTATATTCGTTCTATATATATTTTGGCTCGTTATTCGTTCTCGATTATTGGCTCAGATAAATATAAAAATCCTAAGAAAGCAATAAATTTCATACTTACTCCAGCGAAGCCTAGGTTCAAAATTTTCACCATGATTACTATTAATATTGTTGTTGCATGGCAACCAAATTTTTGCAACAATGCACTGAAAATTTAATTATTTAATGGGGAAATTAAATGAAATTTACTATTTTCCATAATAACTTTTTTAAACTAAGCTTTTTAGAAATAAATTATAGCTTATCCTGCTCTCTGTTACTGTAGCTATCTAACGGTGCAAAAATGGTTAAAATCGGTCCAGTAGTTTGGAAGATTACCCCGGACATACGGTTTCAGAAGTAGTCTATTATGTATATAGATTTTAAAGAAAATTAACTTTTTTTGTTCCGCCAACAATAAGACTTGCCAACACATACATTTTAAAATGGCTTCATACGGTCCTCATAAACTGATAACGCATCCGGGCCAGTCCACAAAACAGCCGCCATATTGTCCCGCACGTGACGCTCACGTATTGAATAAAAAGTAGTGGTTTTACAATGCAATTAACGGAATTGTGTTAGCTAAGAAATAGTAAAACGGTGCGGAATTTCTTGTCCGAAAAATTTGATCATTACCTTTTAAAATTACTACTTTTTAACGTAACCTTTGAGCGTCACTTGCGAAACAGAATGGCGGTGTTTTTGTGGAATCATTCATGTATTGATCTAAACTATCAATGACTTTCATGTTTATCTACTAAAATAAATAAAGACCAGCAAGACTATGTCATTAAGAAACTATTTATAAGTTTAAGAAACAGTAATGAAATTTGACTACTAATTTAAATAACATTAGATCATCTTGTTATTTTTAGAAATCCGTTCTTCAAAGTGGGAGGAGTAAGTGAAGAAATTCTCAGGTGGTAATTGTAAATGGTGCTAAAATAATATTTGCGAACGGAAAAGATGATATCGAAACTAATACACAATGAATTGTCTGAGTCGAGAATTGGTATATTTATTTTTTTTATGTATTCAATAGCATGCTTCATTTTCTCTTAACAAAAGAAAACTAGCAATAATAAAAATTATTAATAAAGAAAACGCCCATAGAAGAATGCTACAAGAAAAAGAAGAAACTAACTGATTTTATTTTCCTATTCTTCCACCTGAGTAAACACGCATTAAAAATAGGTGTTGCTTTTAATCATTTTATCTGTAGTGTTCTCTGAATTTATGTCAGCAGGCTCTTTCACATCACCAAAATTAAATAATATTTTTTTTTCTCTTTGTAAGTTTTCCGTCTCATTCGTTAACGCTAACATGATTGCTTTTAATGTTTTATGAATCCAACTAGTGCACGGCTTTGCCCGTGGTATAAAATTAAAAGTTTATTTGCAAAATAATTGATATAGCAGAAAAATGCTCTATTTTAGTTATAATTCAACTATAATTCCTTCAAAGTATGATAACAAAATCTGGTATGGACCCCACACTACTTCCTTTTACGTGAAAATTTCTTAGTAGATGACTTAAGTGCTAAAATAGTGCTTGGAATGATAACAATTCAAACATTTATGTCCCTAGTTTGCCACGAAACAATGCAAAAAATGTTTTACAATGATTAATCTCCTAAATATCGCCGATTTTAACATCATTCAGTGGATCTTTTGCAAAATATCGCCAAAAGCGCCAAATTGAACCCGTAAAAATTTTTAAAAAGAATCGCCAAATTTGTCGCCAAATTGGCGGCAAATACTTGGCGACCAAAGGCATGGCGATATATCGCCAAGTGGTCGCGCCAATTCATCTGCATTGAAACTAACACTGATTTACTCCATAAAAGCGGTAAAACACCCCTTTGGGACATTCGAATGCAACCCTAAGGGGAGATGCACAAAAATAAGCCAAAAGAGAAAATAAGAACAAATTTGTTGCTCACAGAAACCAACAGAAATCTTACCAAAATTTGAAAGAAGAAGAAAGTTTCCTTTCCTAGCTTTAAAAACAAAACAATACATTTTCTGAAATGAAACACTTTAAAAAGAACGTTGCAATGTCGCAATTTATACGATATTTGGTTAATCTTAGTGCTTTGGGTACGCCTTTCTCACTAAAAGGGCGATAGACGTGCCTACTACTGTTTCCAAACGTTGCCAAAATCAATATTGCTGAAATGCGAAATCTATGAAAATGAAAAAAAAAAAAAAAATCCGCCAAATCTTTTAATTAAGTCATTAGTATATTGGAAACAGGGTTGCCAGAAAAATACTACGCTCCTTATTTGGGCCGAAAAAATACTATCGTAGTATCAAAAGTACTACGTCTGGCAACGCTGGAAAAAGAACGAAACAAAAATAAGTATGAAACCGTAACCATGGTAACAACATGAAAAGTTGATTTCCGTTGATAAAATAATTCATTTCATCTCTATTTTCAAACAAATTTTATTCTCGAGCTTAACCATTTTAGGACCGAATTCAAGTGAAACACCATTGCAATCGCTTCGAGGCGATCGCAATTGCAATCGCTACTGGAAGTCGAATTACGATAGAATAGCATCTCGTAGCGATTGTAACGTTTCAATTGAATCCAAATTTGAGAATTTGCGATTGCATTGGTGAGTTGCGATCGTCCGTGTTTCACTTGAATTCCGGCCTTAGAATCGTTTTAATTGCTTTACTGAAGGTAAGCCTTGAATTCCGGGATTCTAAAAACAATTGTTACAGCTCTCCTGATGATCGTAGAAACTTCGGATAAACTTCATTTTGTGCAGAAAATATCAAGCTTTCGAATGACATAAGACTTGAAAATGTGTATGAAATATTTCTTCTCTATTTTATCGAATTTCCGCTAAGAATTTGAATAGAAAAAGAACGAAATGGAATTTTCGAAAAATCGCTTCGAGGTGCAAAACTACATGCTACAAACTAATTTTGTGCCAAGTGGCATGAAAATCGACCGAACGGTTTTGGCGCTACGAGCGTAACAGACAGACAGACAGAAAGAAAGAAAGAAAGAAAGAGAGACAGACAAACCTTCAGCTGATAATCACATTTAAAAAGGTATCAGTTACTTTCAGCCTTAAGTTTAACATGCTTCTTGTAACAAGCTATTTAATTGGAACGTTTTGTAAAGGGAGGGGTCAATATGGCTCAGAAAGCGATGGGTGGGACTAAGTAATTATTGTTACATTGTTGAAAAGTTTGCACCCACCTGAAATGGGTTAGCTAAGCTATAAGTTAGGCAGGGCGATATTTTTTTATTTCCACAATGTGTAACAATGTAAGGATTATTTTAAACGCATCTGGATGTTTGACAGCCTTTTTTTTTTTGCCATGACATATCATATCCACTATTATCAATGTTATGCCTTTTTTTCCTTTTTGATGTATCTGATTTTTAAGCTTTTGGCTAGCTGCATCTACGTCTTCATTGTTTCGGTGAAAGGTTTTTTTCAGCCACACTGCAAAAATTAATGTTGTTTTTACAGTATAATACAGCTAATTTTATAGTAATAAACTGTAAAAAATGCTAATTTCATAGTAATAAACTGCAAAATTGCTAATTTTACAGTTTTAAAATGGAATTTCTGCTGTCACTATTATACTGTTGTTTTTACAGTATAACACTGCTAAATGTTACTGCAATAAATTTCTTACTTTTCAGTAAGAAACTGTAAAATTGCTTGTTTTAAAGTTTATTACTGTCCATTTTACAGTTTTAAATTGGAACCTCGGCCGCAGTATTATAATGTAAAAACAACAGTTTATTTTTTGCAGTGCAGTCACACGGCTTGTTTTAAAAAGGATTTTTATCTCGGTCAATTCAAGTTCCTTAAAGCTACAAATTGGTATGGAAACTCCTGAAAATATCTGTAAAATTAAATCTATCTTGCATCAGTGTTTTTAACTGTTGACCGCATTGGCATCAATATTATTATTTTTTTTAAAGTAAGGTTCTGCAATTTAAGTTTTCGAAACGAATCAATTATGCCCCCGTTGACATCCACCGAACTTCTAGCTGCAATGCTAGTCTAAAAATCCTATCGTAATCTTAAAGCTATCGAAACCATCGATAATTATTTTTCTTGTATTTGATTTGTTTATAGCTCAAATTATGCTAGTTTATCCAGCTTTAAAAAAAAATTAAAACCATGAAAAGTAATTAAAGATACTTATGCTTTCTAATTTTTATATTTCCATGTTTTTAAAAAGTGAATTTTAAATAAAAAAGGAAAGTTCTTAAGTTCTTCAGTATCAGACAAAACATCTAACGCCCGCAATAAAAAAACTCAAACATCTCACTAGTTGGTGGAAGCGAACCGGCTTAAAACCACTGGTTAAGGACCTTCCCTTAATATGCACCCTAATATGTTTGATGCTACAGTTACCGAAAATAATATTATAGATTAGCATGAGCCAGTCAATCTTAAAAAAAATTATAATCGCGGAAGCAGGATTCAATGGCCAGATCCGACTTCTCTCCTTTATTGAGATTTTATAGTATAATAAACATGCATGTCTATTAAAGTATTAAAAGTGGCAATATGACTAAAAAGAAAAAAAAATGAAAGGATGGGATTGATTTCACATGTCAGGCCTTTGTCGCTTTAATTAGCGTTTCGTTATGGAATCATTTACTTATATATATACAGGGGTTGGACAAAAATATGGAAACACCTTAAAAAAGACACGTTTCCTTGTCTAATATGGTGTAGGAAACCCGTTGGCATTCAAAACAGCTTGCAGTCTTCTCGGAATGGATAAATACAGTTCCCGTATGTCTGCCAAGGGAATATTGTACCATTTTTCATGTAAAACGGTGGCAAATTCAGATAACAATGTTTTCGGTGAATAACGAGAACGCACTTTCCGCTCCAATGTAGAACACAAAGGTTGGACAATATTCAGATCTGGAGACTGTGGTGGCCAGGGGAGATGTGATAAATCACCGTCGTGCTCAGAAAACTAGTCCTGGACAATATAAGCTGCGTGAACAGTAGTGCTGTCATTTTGGAAGACACGATCACCATTGGGGAACAAAATTTAAACCATTGGGATGGACTTGATCAGCCAAAATGTTCACATAAGTCTTAGCAGTCATGTGCCCTGACAGAGTTATCATAGGGCCAGAAGAGAATTACGATATGGCTGCCCAAACCATCACAGAAGCCCCGCCATATTTCACTCTTGGCAATAAGGAGTTTGTATTATAGACTTAAGATGGCGTTCTCTAGACGTAAACTCTGCCAGAAGTGGGAAACAATGTGAAAGAAGACTCATCAGACCATATTACCTTCTTCCACTACGCTATAGTCCAGGCTTAATGACTTAAACACCATTTTTTCCTGTTTCGGGCACTAGCATCCTTGATGAATTAATTTTCAATAGCAGCACAGCCAGCAATTCCCTCTTTATGAAGCTCTCTTCTAATTGTTTTGGTACTCACAGGGTTTGATATCATGGCATTCATTTCAGGAGTAACTTTTGCAGCTGCGGTCTTTTTATTTTTTGTCACAATTGCCCTCAATGATTGTCTGTCACGATCACTAAGCACACAGTTTCGTCCGCACTGTAAATTAGCGTATGATGTTTTTCTGCATTTCAAATATGTGGAATAAATCTTCAATACACTACCTCTTGAAACACTAAACACTTCGACTACTTTGCTTGCGGAAGCACCTACCATACGTGCTTCACCAATTTACCCACTTTCGAAGTCTATTCGCTCTGATATAATGCAATGTCAAGCTCACATAAAGTGCTCCGACAACGACTGAACTGTTCAACATATTTACCAAGTTGTATAAGTAGGGTCAGTAGACGAAAACGCTAGTGCCACTTACATATTTCATTGAAATTAATCATTCTTTTCAAACATGCATTTCACTAGGTGTTTCCATATTTTTGTCCAACCCCTGTATATATATATATATATATATATATATATATATATATATATATATATATATATATATATATATATATATATATATATATATATATATATATATATATATATATATATATATATATATATATATATATATATATATGTATGTATGTAAGAATGTGGTATGTGCGTGAAATAAGCATGGAGCGCTGTGAACGATGAGGGAATATAAAAATAACAAAAGGCAAACATTATTTTTAAGTTATTATAATTTATTCCTTAAAATTATATATCATTAATTAAACAATTACGACAGTAACACTATTAAACAATCTCCATATATTATTTATCTAAGCAGAATCCTACACCCGGTCGAAACTCGCTCATTTCTTTATCGAATTGCAAGAAAATTTATGATTTTGAAGCTTATCCCGCGGGCTATTGACGAAAATTAGACCCACCCTCTAAAAAGTGTTGGTTCGTTTTTTATTCGAACTTCAATTTTTGGGCACAAAATTGACTCTATCTAGCGAAATAATTGTCGTATCGTCTCCATTTTGATTTCATTCGAAAGATTAAAAAAAATGCGTTCTTTAGAACGTTTCTCCGCTAGCGCCGCGTAACGAGAATCTCGAAAATCCACGTTTAAGCGACTTATAAGCGATTGAAGTTTGAAAAAGTTAAATTTTTTGCTCAACGGTTAAAATATCGTTACCATTGTTGTTCAAATCAATTTTAAATGCGACATTTCAAGCCAAGGCTTAGCTCGGTAAACCTTAATTGTAACTTTTATTGTTTCAAAATACTATGGTAGTTTTGCGATAACGTTAGTATTTAGTTTAGTAGTAGCCTTGGGTATTTGATTTTAATATAGGGTATCACTTTTGTAGTAGTTGTAAAAGTGAACGTGTCTTTGATCTCTTTGAAAAGTTGTCAGAACGACGGCGGTTGATGGCGATGTTGTGCAAACGTACAAGATTTTACAATGCCAAGTAACAGGGTACCAACAGGCAGAATAACAGGAAGGTGTCTACTACCTAGACAATATTAGACAATTCAACAATGCTTTGGTCTTCGCTTCAGTCAAAGTGGACTCAGTTAACATTCCTGGCAGAGGTCCATATTGTTTTAAACTACATGGTCAAGTGTACCATATGATCGGGAACTTGCAACCTCCAGCAGGGACTACACCAACTTACGCTATGGACTTTTCTTTATAGATTTCGACACTGCGCTGCAACTTCGGGCAGATAATGAAGCCAATAAAAATTTTCGTATTAAATTTTAAGTTTAGAGGTTTTTTTTTTTTTTTTTTTTTTTTCAATCTCTTAATGCTATAGGTGAACAATATTTTTTGTTAGTCCATCTTTAGCTAACACAAACAAACTGGATGGTTTACCCCCTCGAGAGCATGCCACGTATAGTAATTGTCCTTGTGAAAAACATGGTGTTCTCAAATCTAAGCCACAAACAGATATCGTTTGACCTTGGGATTTGTTGATAGTCATTGCAAATGCCAATCTAATCGGAAACTGAATACGTTTGAATTGAATTGGCTCATCTGTAGGTATAATAGGAATCCGTGGTATGAGTATATTTTCACCTCTGAACTTGCCATTTAAAATCTTGGCTTCGATCACGTTTTTCATTAATTTTTGAATGACTAATCGCGTACCGTTGCACAGCCGGGGCGGGTTCAAATTACGAAGCAAGATAATTGGAGATCCAACCTTTATTTTTTAAAAATTTGTGTCACTTTAATGGTCGTTCATACCCCCCCCCCTATCGCAGTGAAAAAAAACTTTATACAGCAGATTTTGCCTAATTACTCAACACTTATGGTGTTTGATACATTTTATTTGTTTGTAATGATGTTTTTTGGTCACAACCAATATGAAAATCACAAAAAATAGTTACTTTAATTTTTAACATTTATTTATCTTCTTCAGAATTTTTGACTTTTAATTTTACCTTGAATTTGACGTAAATGCAAGGTATAAAATACAGAATTTTATAAAGGTACAAACATTAGCATAATATAATTGATAGTGTATATAATTTTTGAAAAAATAATATAAGTGCCACAAATCAAAAACCATTTATTGCCACAATCGATTCAAAGCCACCAAAAATGGCGCAAACGTCCATAAGAAAATTCTACAGCATCGAAGGACCCCATTGCCAATTTTAACAAAAATCCGACCAAAACTGTCATTTTGTACTATAAAAAATATGGGGTAGATCCCCATGAGGTGATGTACCTGCATAAGGACATTACAATCATTAAAATCATTCAAAAAAAAAAAAAAAAAAAACATGCAGCTGTTCGAAAAAATCCTTGCGGACCTGGATTCGATCTCATTCCATCAGGAACTTCAACCTGACGCGCATAACCACTTGACCATCGGGTCGCTCATTGAAGTAAGGATTTACGATAACACATATTGTTTTAAATGACATGAAATGTTAGTTTTTCGATGATAACTTTTTTTCTAGTGAACAAATATCGTCATATGAGTACATAGTACCTAAGTTACACCATCTCCTATCGATTTAAAAAAAATCGTCCAAATCGGTTCAGTAGATCAGATGTTATGTGCGAACAAAAAAAAATTAGGGGTGGACTACACCTAACATTTAGGGGGTTGAAAAATAGATGTTGGCCGATTCTCATAGATACTGGATAAGCACAAAAAATTTCATCAAAATCGGTCAAGCCGTTTCGGAGGAGTATGGCAACGAAAACTGTGACACGAGAATTTTATATGTTATATATATATATATATATATATAACATAAAACACACAAAGTAAGGCAAAAAATGTAATTTTTAAAAATTACTCAAAATGAGAAAATTTTAATTCGGAACGAAACATATCTTGTAAAAAAAAAAGGTAATGTTATTACTAAATGTACATCAACAAAAAATAATATTTATTTTATTTCTTAATTTATTCCCCAAGGTGCATTTTTTATTCGCATAAAGAGTCAATTAATTAAAAAAAAAAGCATTTTTTTTGTTTATGATTGTAGATCATCGTCCTTCGTAAGAAAAAGCAAAACAAAAAAAAAACATAATGCGTTCCAAAGTTTTCACAAAATTAAAAATAAAATCATAACTAGCAAAATCTGGAATGAAACATATTTCTTGTTCCCGACAAATAGTCCCAGTTGCAAAAATAGTAGCACAGTAATTGCTTTTGTAACCGTTAAACCCGGGCATTTATTAGATCTCCCATATTTATGTGCCCCGGCTAATGAAAGTCAGATTAAAGTCTTAGGAATTAATGACATCGGGGCCAAGAACTTTCACAATAATTAAAAAATGAACAAATGGTATTCAAGGATGTTGGAAACAAAGCACTACAATTATCGTCTAAGATTCAATACTTTCGGCCGATTGTTTGGACAGATTAAAAGAGTTTCGTGTGCGGAGGAAAAATAAAATGAACTTGATTTAATTACAAAGGAATGCCATTTTGTTTTTAAAATGTTCCGAAGCTTTTGCAGCAACATCCTTTTTAGAGAGAAATTTGATATTAAGAATATTTAATTGTCTCCTTAATTGTTTTTGTTTTCAGACATAATTAAGTTGGAAATACAGATCGATATGGCGTTTTAAAGAATATTGGATTGGAATGTCGTAGATAACTTTTGTAGTAAGTAGGAGCATAAATAATATCTTATTAGATTTTGCTTAGATCGTTAAAGACGGTATGAATTATGAATTTAAACTAACAAAATAGCTTCATATAAGGTTACAAAGTTGGTTTTGAGCAATTGGAAATAAATTACATTTGACATCTTGTTTGTTTCTCAAACAGTTACATTTTCTGTACAGCGAGTTAAAGCCATTATATTTACAAATGGTAAAAAAATGCTTTTAATTTGCACTTGCTTAAACTGATAAGTTTGGTTTGAGATAAATACAAAATATCATTAGGAAAATTAAAAAAAAAAACTATATTCTATAGTTAAAAATAAATGTTAACTTTGAAACTACCTCTTTTGTTAACTCATTATTTTTATGCATTTTTATGAGAATTTTGCATATGAAAATATTAAGAACCAATGAAACGTATAGTAGCAAAATCAGTTTAATGTAGTGTTTAAAATTGTCATGATGGTAACAAAAAAAAAAAAAAACAGTTCACTCAGTACCTACTTAATTTATCCAAAATATTTTTTCGGTTTGAAAAATATCCAATGTACATCTCTATTTTTATTCCCCTGTACTGGTAGCTGTACTGGTAAATAAAAATTACCCCCCCCCCCAAAAAAAAACGGAGCTGGAAGTGAAATAAATCGACCTTATTTTTTTTTTAATTTTTCATTTAAAATCCACTTAAATGCAGATGGTTTCATAGTTTAGTGCCATGTACTAGCGTATGCAATAAGAAATTCAAGTTCATAAGATAAGTTGTTATAATACTGTTTTACCCATATATTTTTACAGTGCGTATGGTAAAAGCAAATTAGTAAAATAATGAATTGTGATGGTTTTCCAGTAAAACGGACGTTTTACTGAGCCTTTTGACTTTGATGAGTGTGTGTGTGTCGTGTACGCTCAAATCACTCTCTGACTTAAAAGTAGAAATACAAAATCAAGTAAAGAAAAATAATAAATAAAAACTTTTGAAATACACTGAAGTGACAAAAGTCATGGGATAGCAATATGCAAATTTTCAGATGGCAGTAGCATCGCATAGAACAGGTATAAATGCGCAGTGCTTTTACAGAGCTTTCATTTCTGTTCAAGTTATTCATGTGAAGAGGTTTTAACGTGATGATGACCGCACGACGTGAATTAACAGACTTTGAACGCGGAATGTTAGTTGGAGCTAGACGCATGAGTCATGCCATTTCGGAAATCGTTAGAGAATTCAACATTCCCAGATCCACTGTGTCAAGAGTGTGCCGAGAGTATGAAATTTCAGGCATAACATCCCACCATGGACAGCGCAGTGGTCGACCGCCTGCACTTAAAGATCGAGACCGGCGACGTCTGCAAAGAGTCGTAAATTCTAACAGACAAGCAACACTGCGTCAAATCACCGTAGAAATCAATGTGGGACGTACAATGGACGTGTCTGCTAGAACTGTGCGGAGAAATTTGGATTTCTTGGGCTATTCCAGCAGAAGACCGACTCGAGTGCCTTTACTGACAGAACGACATCGCTTGCAGCGACTCTCGTGGGCACGTGAGCATATCGGTTGGTC
>JAXGGA010023670.1:0-13118 GCA_038373865.1 Uloborus plumipes | reverse complement strand
AGGGTATTGAGATGGGGAATTTGTGTGTCGGTCTGTCGGTCTGTCGGTCTGTCTGTCCCCCCCTAATAACTTTTGAATGAACATTCCGATTTGGACAAACTTTTTTTTGTTGGAAAGATCTCGGCGAGTACAGCTCATTCCCATATTTGATTTTTTGATTTGAACAATTTTTGGTTCAACTTTGAGCCGTTCAAATAACCGGTCCCGCGATACTAACTTTTTAATGAACAGTCCGATTTGAACAAACTTTTTTTTGTTGGAAAGAACTTTTCAAGGATACTTCATTCCCGTATTTACATTTCCGATTTGAACAATTTTTCGTTCAACATTGAACCGCTCAAGCAAGCTGTCACCCCTAATAACTTTTGAGTAAACAGTCCGAAAAAAAATGACTGACTGTGCAGACGATTTTTTGTTTATTTATTCATTTGTTTTATTGAATTTATTATTATTATTATTATTATTTTTGGCAGACGATTTTTTTTGTAACAAAAATGTTTCATTCACTAGGGCATTTTATTCTTTATTTATATTTAACAACTGGCAACGGATTAAAAGTGAAATTCGAGACATTTTATCAACGGACGAGTTTTTTTTTCTTTTTTTTTTCTTTTTTTTTCTTTTTTTTTTCTTTCTTTGATTAAATGTGTTTTGATGTACTTTGTACTTTTAATTTTTTTTTTGAAAACAATTGAGGAATTTTTCTACGGAAGAACTGTAACAGTTACATTCTTTAAAAGGTGCGACAAAACTTTATTTATTCATTTATTTACTTTTTATGTGTCTATTTCATCTGATGAGAGAGGTATATTTTGCTTTTAGAAATCAGCTTCAAGTGCTTAAAAGGTATGTTTGACATAATTTTTAGTCTTAGTTAATCAAGAGAATAATGATCAGATGCTAGAATGCCGATGTCGATGTACGGGAAAGTAGGCTCGTTTAGTTCTTGACAGAACTTCTTGTTATTCCATTCTAAGGCAATTTTCACATAAATCGCCGAAAATCGCTGTTAAAAATTACTTGCAAATACAGCGGGCCCGCCATCTCGCCATAGTCAAGCTTTAAAAATAACTAAACTATGAAGATACACTGCTCGACATTGAAAATGCAACACCAAGAAGGAGTGGTCATAAATTCATGCAAATTTTACCGTAGACGCACGTCACTGAGTTATGCAAATGATATGAAATGCGCAGCTCTCCGACGCACGTGAAGTAAGATATAAGAGAATGAAGTTGAAAAGTGTGCTATGTTCATGTTGGTTTTTCTGCCAGACTAATTATCAGAGAAATTTGGTTTTTGTCTCGAAGGATACGTGTGATAGGAGGAAATGCCACGCCGTCCTCAACGAAGACTCTTCCAGCATATAGACGACTTTACAAGGGGTATGGTGATCGGACTAAGAAGGGGAGGTTGCTCCATACGTCAAATTGCAGCTGATACCCACATGGATGCAAGCACTGTGCATCGGCTGTGTCAGAGATGGTTGGAAAGAGGAAATGTAGCCACATTGAGGGGTGCAGGTGCAGCCAGAGTGACGTCAGACCGCTTGGATCGACGGATTCACCGACAAGCTGTGGCGGACCCGCAAGTCACTTGTACGTCGATTCTGCAGCACGTGCAAGGTACCCTGGATGTTCCTGTGTCGACCAGAACCATTTCCCGTCGACTGATTGCACGTGGCCTACAATCACGGCGCCCGCTAAGAAGACTGCAATTGCCCTCACAGCACAGACTCCAACGTTTGGAATGGTGCCGGACTAGAGCGACGTGGATGGCAGAATGGCAAACCGTAGTGTTCTCAGATGAATCCCGCTTCTGTTTGTCCAGCGATAATCATCGCATACGTGTGTGGCGTCGACGTGGAGAAAGATCGAATCCGGCAGTAACTGTGGAACGCCCCACAGCGCGACAACGTGGCATAATGGTTTGGGGCGCTATTGCATACAATTCCGTATCACCTCTAGTTCGTATTCGGGGCACTATGACGGCCCAACGATATGTAGATAATGTACTGCGGCCGGTGGCAATCCCCTACCTTCAGGGTCTGCCAAATGCAATTTTTCAACAGGATAACGCCCGGCCTTACAGTGCTCGAATCAGCCAACATGCTCTACGAGGTGTACAGATGCTTTCCTGGCCACCATACTCTCCTGACTTGTCACCAATTGAACATGTGTGGGACGTGATTGGACGCCGTTTGCAGAACCTGTCACTGCCTCGGTCAGAGGACGAACTGTGGAAAATGGTTGAAAGGGAATGGAGTGCCATCCCTCAGGACACCATCCGCAGGCTTATTGACTCCATGTCTAGACGTGTTTCTTTGTGCATCGCTGTCCGCGGTGGTCCTACTTCTTACTGAGCCGCCGCCGTCCTCGCTCTAAATTTTGCTTATTTATTTTGAAATAAATATCACTTATTGTTCCATGCTGTCTCTGTCTTCTTACCAAATTTCATCAATTTCTGACCACTCCTTCTTGGTGTTGCATTTTCAATGTTGAGCAGTGTATAAACAAAAGAGTAAACCTACTTCAATAAACATACACAGTCCAGTCACATTAATGTGACCACCACGTACTTTTGACATCGACGTTAAATAACCAATAACAGAATGTACTTGGTAGCACAGTGCAGTTGAGAGTATAAAAATGGTGCGTGAGGGCTTCGGAAAGCATTTCTATTGGTGCCGTAATGCAAAAACGAAGCAATTATCCGACGTACAAAAGGGCATAATCATTGTCTTTTAAGCCAAGGGGGGAAGCATTTCCAAAATGGCTGAGTTTTTGAGCTGCTCGCTTACCGTCGTGGTAAAAGTGTACCGTGCATGGTAAAACGGGACTGTTCAAAATCAGCGACGTGGCAAGTGTGGGGCACCAGGAGCCATAGATGACGGAGGCGAACGACGGCTGCGGAGATGTGTTCGGGTTAATAGACGGGCTACCGTTGAGCAACTGACCCCCCCCCCCACTCTCAGATGAACCAAGGAGCTACCAACATCTTCTCCCACACTACTGTTTAGCGGACGTTGTAGCGTATGGGCTCCCGAAGCAGAAGCCTGGTTCATGCACCTGTGCTGTCTACTGTCCATCGACGACGAACCCTGGAATTTGCACGCCAGTACCTTAGCTGGACGTCCATTGAGTGGCGACAGGTAGCATTTACTGATGAATCACGTTTTATGCTCCATCAGATAGACGGATGCTGGCTTAAAACCTCTGGAAGCAACAGCTTGCAACCATTGCCGGAACAGTCCAAGCCGGAGGCAGGAGCATTATGGTCTGCGGAATGCTTTTAAGGAGTTATATGGATTCACTCATCATTGTGGAAGGCACGATAGATCAATACAAATACGCATCTGTCCTTACGGACCATGTCCACCCCTTTAGGAATATTGTTTTTCCTCAGGATGATGGCATCTACTAGAAGGACAATGCGAATTGCCATACAGCTCCCAATGAACATGCGTGGTTCGAAGGGTACCAGGATGAGTTTACCGTTCTCTCCTGGTCAGTAAACTCATCTGATTTAAGCCCAATCGCGAATCTGTGGGACCATCTCGATTGGGTTGTTCGCGCCATAAATCCTCACCAGCGTAATCTAGCGCAGCTAGTCACGGTATAGCATTCGGCATGGCTTAAAATCCCAGTAAACACCTTCAGGTGCCTAATCGACTCTCTTTCTGCACGTCTTGCAGCAGTCCGTTCTGAAAAAGGTAGTTATTCTGGATTTTGACAGGTGGTCACATTAATGTGACTGGACTGTGTAAAATAAATGAAATGCCACAACAGCAGTGCATTAAAAAAAAAAGTGGAGCTGTTTTGCAAAGTTTTCATGGAGACAAACCAAAATTTCTAAATTTGATACGCCTATTTCAAAGTAACAGAGTATTAGTGCATGCTCACCCTTTTGAACTTGGTATTCTTGAAAAGATCACTAGGAATGTACTGGAAGACTGAGTTATTGATTGCCAGGGAGTACATGTCGTACTCCTCCGTAACTTTGACCAGCGGTACGAGTTCATCTGTACTCAGTATGTTGTCGCACCACATCATGCCGCCCAGCTGGTAGCTCCTGCAGTAGCATTTGGGGCCGATGCTCTCTTCTGGGGGGCAGCCTGTGGCTAGGCCCAACCAGGCCAGAAGCGCAAGACAAATCAGGCTGTGCATATCTTTCGATGCTGTTGAAATGAGAAAACAAGTTTAACCCTCGTGGGTTCCTTGAGGTCATATGTGACCCCAATGCAATTTCTGTTTAATATATCTTGTTAATCAACCATTTGATTTTAATGGCATTTTATGGCTTTTCCCAGGTAGCACAAATAACCTTTAAACGTTTTATAAACGTTTTTAAGCGGTTGTTACAACGTTAATAACCATTTTACAGCCTTTAAAAAACGAAGTGTGCTACTTGGGTTTATTTTTCTAGCTTTCCATTCAAAATAATGCTATTATTGTGTTTTATTTTTCCCGAAGTGCATTTTTTGCACACAAGACCCTTGGGGTCACTTCCCCAGAATGCCAAAAAAAGAGGACGTTGCAACTTTTGTCCAAGGGAACTGGACAGAAAATGCATCGAAAAATGTCATAAGTGTTTGAAATTCACTTGCAAAAAATCATGTTTTTTCAGGTCTGTAACAGTTGTAAATAAATCTACAGTTAGGGCACTGCTCCACATTGACGTAAAGCAGAAAAATAAAGCAGAAACGTAAAATGGATTATATAGTGTTCTTATGGAAAGTACCCGGATTTACGGTTTCTGCCTTCGGTCTCGGTCGCGTTTTACGCTGATATGGCGCAAGGCCCTTATTGTAAGTTTTGCTCTAGAATTTTAACTTTTAATGCATAAACTAAATTTTACTTTGTGTCTTTCTATTTATATTTTTATAGCATTAAAAAGTGTGTGAACTTAAATAATGCATGTAACATTCAATAATCATAATAGATTAATTAAAGAAAGCATTGGGGTCGTTTATGACCGCAAGGGTCTTGAGTGTAACTGAAATGGGAGGGACCCACGAGGGTTAAAAACATATTTTAAATTTTCATCTGAATCCTACAAAGAGAAATTTAAAAATTAATGTGACCCGCAATTAGAAGAATTTGTAAAAATTTTCAAAGTTGCTGAAATGCACGTACGAAAAAAATAAAACAAGGAGAAAGTGAATAACAGGAAAATAAATATAACAAATAATGAAATATTATCCTGGAATAGTTGCATAAAACTGAACTGTATACACCGTAAAAATGAATTTTGTTTTTACAGTATAATACAGTTAATTTTAAAGTAATAAACTGAAAAAAATTTCTCATTTTACTGCAATAAACTAAAATTGCTAATTTTACACTACTGAACTGTAAAATTGCTTATTTAACAGTAATAAACTGCAAAATTGCTAATTGTACAGTTTACAGGGTGGCCCAGAAGTCACTTTACATTTTGAAAATTAAATAACTTTTTTTCTATTAATATATTTCTTTTTCTGTTTTCAAAATTAAAAAATATAATCCCTGGAAATTTTTGGCATGGATAAGTTTTCAATAGAACAACGAGTGAAGGTAATTGAATTTTACTTTGAAAATGGACGGTCAATTGTTGCAACGCAAAGATCGTATATGCGCCATTTGAATGTTCGACATCCCCCTGCAATAAGGAACTTAGTGACGCGTATGCAAATAAGCCATGAACTATTCAACAACTTAAGGCAAACATACGACAGGAAATTCTTTCCCTTCAACCTCAGATGTTAAGAAGTGTCATGGAGAATAGCTTAGAAAGAGCTCGACTTTGTGAAGACGAGAATAGAGGCTATTTAAGAGACATTATCTTTCGTCACTAAGTCAGAACTAACTCACACACTCTAAGCTTTGTAATAAAAAAAATTAATTAAATACAGTCATTTAAGAAAAAGTTATTTAATTTTCAAAATGTAAAGTAAAGTGACTTCTGGGCCACCCTGTATTACCGTGCATTTTAGAGTTTTAAACTGGAACCTCAGATGCCAGTATTATACTATTTATTTTGCACTATATTATTGCTAAATTTTACGACAATAAATTGTAAAATTTCTAACTTTACTGTAATAAACTATAAAACTAGGTGACCCGTGCGGAATTCCGCAAAAAAAAAAAAAAAAAAACACTCTAAACTTAAAATTTAATACGACAATTTTTATTGTCTTCATCTGCACAACATCGCCATCTACTGCCGTCGTTCTGGCAACTTTTCAAAGAGATCAAAGACACGTTCACTTTTACAACTACTACAAAAGTGATACCCTATATTAAAATCAAATACCCAAGGCTACTACTAAACTAAATACTAACGTTATCGCAAAACTACCATAGTATTTTGAAACAATAAAAGTTACAATTAAGGTTTACCGAGCTAAGCCTTGGCTTGAAATGTCGCATTTAAAAGTGATTTGAACAACAATGGTATAACGATTTTGACAGTTGAGCAAAAAATTTAACTTTTTCAAACTTCAATCGCTTATAAGTCGCTTAAACGTGGATTTTCCAGATTCTCGTTACGCGGCGCTAGCGGAGAAACGTTCTAAAGAACGCATTTTTTTTAATCTTTCGAATGAAATCAAAATGGAGACGATACGACAATTATTTCGCTAGATAGAGTCAATTTTGTGCCCAAAAATTGAAGTTCGAATAAAAAACGAACCGACACTTTTTAGAGGGTGGGTCTAATTTTCGTCAATAGCCCGCGGGATGAGCTTCAAAATCATAAATTTTCATGCAATTCGATAAAGAAATGAGCGAGTTTCGACCGGGTATAGGATTCGGCTTAGAGAAATAATATATGGAGATTGCTCGTTTTACAGTTTACCAGCGGGTGACCGAGCTCCGCTCGAAGAAAACAGGTATCGAAGCTAACTCGAAGATTTAAATTTTCAATTGTGATTTATCAAAACAATACATGCCATAAGAAAATTTGTAAAACCATTGGTGAAAAGATAACCGGTTAAAGTGCACCATTGTAAACTATTCTAAACAAAGTTAGAGTTTGGAAAGGGAACTATTCTATACAAAGATAAAGTTTGAAAAGTCATAGGAAATAAAATGTAATTGATAATAAAAAATTATACAATTAAAGAAATGGTACAAAGTGAGCAGTGTAAAGATTGAAGTGTGTTGAAGTTCAATATTTTTGACAAATTTATTTAGAAAAACCAAACCTCGTGATTCCTCGTGGCCAAAAACCACAGACCCCCAAGTTTACCGGAGTTAATTCTGGGGCGATTTTCGACTTGGCAACCATTCCTCGTATTACCCCTAACGTGTACCAGGGGACCGAGACCGCTCAGTTAAAAAAAAAGAGGTTTGTAAACTTGTGTTTTTTTCTAAAGTGCGAAATACTTATTTAGATAAACTTGAAAAGCATTTTTGAGCCTTTGGTTGCAATTACGCATTCAAAACAGCCTTAATTTATTAAAAAAAAACACAACCCTATTTAATCCATGCTGACCGCAAAATCACACCTAATTTCATTTCATTTGGCGCCGAAGGCGTTGGAGGATTTCATGCGAATGGATGCAGAGTCTCTGTTCTCCAGTGCGCATTTGGTTCCAGTTGGTTTTGACTTTCACTTCACTTCACACTCCAGGTCCCCCCTCCCCCCTCGTACATACCACAACTCGCTTTTTAACCGGGATGGGGCCCTGAAGAGCGCTCGGTTCATTTTTAACCAGGCCCAAGGGCCGAGTAAACCCTTGGCCCAGCACACCCCAGAGGTTTCGTTTCACTTATAGGATTTTGTGACTACGAATATTTTTAACGTCCCCAAGCAACCATTAATGAAGACAGTGGATCTTTGATCGGCGGCTAAATGATCGACCCGAGACCTTCCGGTTACGAGTCCGACGACTAACCGATTGGATAACCGCGGCCTCAGGCCCCTATATAGACGAGCCGACGCATCAATATTACCACTTAAGATCCAGCGCGTGTGTGAGGATTGTCTTTTCTGGCCAGTTATCGCTTTTTGGTAACTTTTTACGTAAATTTAACAAAGCTTGGCAATGTCCCGAAACTTTGCTCTGGTAACCCTAACTCCTCAACAATGAAAAATGAAAGTGAAAGTTAATGAGTTGGATCCAAAGTGGTGAAACTTAAGCTTGATGGCGTCGGCCTGTCTATATAGCGGCTCTACCGCGGCCCATACCCAATTCTAACTTTATTTTGATCGATCTCTTTTAAATTTCAAAAACAATAACAATTCTAACATGTTGCCAAAAATTATTTGCCAAATACCATAAAAACATAAATTTACGCTGATGTGATTAAATATGAAATCCATTGTTAAAACGTGGTTGCTATGAAACAGTATAACAATAAGAGTAATCATAAAGAAAATGGCGTAGTAAGAAATCTTCTCAAACTTTTCATGAATCCTATCTGTAACTCCGAACTTTTCGACCGTAGCGCTTCAAAACCGACGCCAATCGATTCCCCGTGGCCAAAAACCCCAGACCCCCAAGTTTACCCGAGTTTATTAATTCTGGGGCGATTTTCGACTTGGCAAACATCTCTCGTATTATAGTATAGGATAACTGTGTATTTTGCAGTTCTAAATTGGAACCTCGGCTGCCAGTTTACTGTAAAAACAACAGTTCCTGTTTTGCAGTGCGGAAGACTAAAACAATTAAATATTCTCTTTTACTGTGCCCTTTAAAAAAGTCCTGTAAACTTTTCTGCAATATAAGTCTATTTTTACAGACAATTAACAATTGAAAACTTTTTCTGATGCGGTAGCTCTCGTAATAGCGATTTAAAGATAAAGTTTTCATCGGTAATGTTAAACTGTAAACATATTCATATTTTCGATTAAAATGTAAAACACCGATGTCGAAAAAACATCAGCCGCGAAACATGGATGTTAGAAACACATCGATGCTAAAAATATTGATGTTTTAGCAGAAACATCGATTTTTCGGAAACATCGACATCGATGTCGCAGGACGCGAATTACGCCCCTCCCCCTCATGGGTGCCCATCCCCCTGAAGCTCAAAGACGCTAATTCCCCCCCCCCCCCAAAAAAAAAATTCACTACCCTCTTTTTATTTTTATTTTTACCCCTCTTTTTTATTTTATTTATTTTTTTAAATTTGATTCATTTTTTTTAATTATAACTATTATTTTTTTATATGTTATTTTTTTTAAGTACTAATTATGCGCAGGATATAATCGCTTTCCCCCCTTCCAGACATTCCAAGCACATACAACATACACAAAAAAATTAATAAATAAATAATAATAAAGAAATAATTTAAATTAAAAAACTTAATTAATGAATAATTTAAATTAAAAAATTAGTAAATAATTTAAAAAAATAAATCAATCAGATTAAAAAATCCCCCCCCCCCAATTTTTATGGCGCAACTTGCGCCATAATCCCCCCCTGTGGGCGCCCCTGCTCCCCTTTCCTCTACCAAAAATCGCTCAACACATTTGAGTCTTTTTTCAATTCCAGAAATTGCTGAACACGATCCTGAACCTGAACAGGGGATACATGATTGTTTGTTTTCTACAAAAAAATGAAATGCTGTTTTTATGTACACTGCTCGACATTGGAAATGCAACACCAAGAAGGAGTGGTCAGAAATTGGTGAAATTTGGTAAGAAGACAGAGACAGCATGGAACAATAAGTGATATTTATTTCAAAATAAATAAGCAAAATTTAGAGCGAGGACGGCGTCGGCTCAGTAAGAAGTAGGACCACCGCGGACAGCGATGCACGAAGAAACACGTCTAGGCATGGAGTCAATAAGCCTGCGGGTGGTGTCCTGAGGGATGGCACTCCATTCCCTTTCAACCATTTGCCACAGTTCGTCCTCTGAACGACAGGTTCTGCAAACGGCGTCCAATCACGTCCCACACATGTTCGATTGGTGACAAGCCAGGAGAGTATGGTGGCCAGGAAAGCATCTGTACACCTCGTAGAGCATGTTGGCTGATTCGAGCATCTGTACACCTCGTAGAGCATGTTGGCGGATTCGAGCACTGTGAGGCCGGGCGTTATCCTGTTGAAAAATTGCATTTGGCAGACCCTGAAGGTAGGGGATTGCCACCGGCCGCAGTACATTATCTACATATCGTTGGGCCGTCATAGTTCCCCGAATACGAACTAGAGGTGATACGGAATTGTATGCAATAGCACCCCAAACCATTATGCCACGTTGTCGCGCTGTGGGGCGTTCCACAGTTTTTGTCGGATTCGATCTTTCTCCTCGTCGACGCCACACACGTATGCGATGACTATCGATGGACAAACAGAAGCGGGATTCATCTGAGAACACTACGGTTTGTCATTCTGCCATCCACGTCGCTCTGGTCCGGCACCATTCCAAACGTTGGAGTCTGTGCTGTGAGGTCAATGGCAGTCTTCTTAGCGGGCGCCGTGATTGCAGGGCACGTGCAACCAGTCGACGGGAAATGGTTCTGGTCGACACAGGAACATCCAGGGTACCTTGCACGTGCTGCAGAATCGACGTACAAGTGACTTGCGGGTCCGCCACAGCTTGTCGGTGAATCCGTCGATCCAAGCGGTCTGACGTCACTCTGGCTGCACCTGCACCCCTCAATGTGGCTACATTTCCTCTTTCCAACCATCTCCGACACAGCCGATGCACAGTGCTTGCATCCATGTGGGTATCAGCTGCAATTTGACGTATGGACCAACCTCTCCTTCTCAGTCCGATCACCATACCCCTTGTAAAGTCGTCTATATGCTGGAAGTGTCTTCGTTGAGGACGGCGTGGCATTTCCTCCTATCACACGTATCCTTCGAGACAAAAACCAAATTTCTCCGATAATTAGTCTGGCAGAAAAACCAACATGAACATAGCCCACTTTTCAACTTCATTCTCTTATATCTTACTTCACGTGCGTCGGAGAGCTGCGCATTTCATATCATTTGCATAACTCAGTGACGTGCGTCTACGGTAAAATTTGCATGAATTTCTGACCACTCCTTCTTGGTGTTGCATTTTCAATGTCGAGCAGTGTATAATACACCTAGTTTTATGATAATAAACTGTAAAATTGCTAAGTTTACAGTTTATTACTGTGCATTTCATAGTTTTAACTAGAATATCTTCTGCCAGTATTGTATTGTTGTTCTTACAGTATAATACTGCAAATTTTATGTTAATGAACTGCAAAATTGCTAATTTTGTGGCAATAAACTACACAAGTTGCTAATTTTACGGTAATAAACTGTAAAATTGCTAATTTTACAGTTTATAACTGTGCATTTTAGTTTTAAACTGGAACCTCTGTTTCCAGTATTATACTGTTGTTTTTGCAGCATAATGCAGCTAATTTTATGTTAATAAACTGTTAAATTGCTAACTATACAGTTATGAACTGTATATTGCTAATTTTACAGTTTATTACTGTATATTTTACAGTTTTAAACAGGGACGTCATTTCAAGTTTTTCCAGGGAGGGGGGGCAAAAGGTCCAAAGACAATGTAATTTCATCGGAAAACATCAAAAACCACGCCCACTTATATGTACACTAGGGTGGAGCGAAAAAAATGAATTTTTGATTTTCGTAAACGGGTACCTTTCATTTACTGTGAATGAGGATAAGTAACAATTCTGTGAAATATTTCACTTTTGCGACGTCATCTTTAGTCTGCGCATTTGGCCTAAAGTTTTGAAATTTTTAATTTTTTTTAGATTTTTCAATTTTTTTAAAAAATAATGCAAATGATAAAACTAGTGACAGGTGGTTATTAAATGGAAGAAAAAGGTTTTAAATGTACAAGGAATTTTTTAAAACCGTTTTAGATTACGATTTCAGTCTGCGCATTAGGCCCAAAGTTCATCAAATTTCCCAAAATTTCTGATATTTTCAACATTTTTAAACTTAGTATTTCCTCTCAATATTCACTTGAAGTGTCTTCAAACCTGTTTTATTCATTTTGTTATTACTTTAAACTCTGCAACTCTTCGCTAGCTCATGTGGAACTACCCAGGACTCACCACGAGGAGGTGACCGCACTTCTAGTCCTACACGTGAACCCTTCCTTCCAACCAATGCGAGCACGTATTTACATTTCTTTGGTTCGCCTTCAACAGTTAAATTGTCGTAATCGACAGTTAACAGTCGTAAATTAATCAAATATTTCTGCCAGATATCCTCGTTTTTACTTAACTTTTTTTTTCCTGTGAATATATACCAATTTTGAATAGCTTGTAGCCTCTTTGACAGCTCTTTCAACTGATTGAGTTTTTAATCGAAATTTAAAAAGAGCGCATTCAGAAATCATATTTAAATTCTCAGCTTCCAGTAATCTTTGTAAATATTGTGTTGTTAAATTACGTGTAAAAGGTGGCTTTGTAATTTCCACATCATGACAAGAAATCATTTCGATTTATTCTGACTTTTGATTTATGTATGTAATGTATGAAAATAGATTTTTATCTATTTTTGGAATCTGAAGTGTTCTCACTTATTTGCTTGTTTGTTTTGCAGATTGAGCATTGATAATACGATTTAAAACAAATTTCTTTGTATGCTCTCTCTTATGAACTAACTAGATTATTATCCGGCGTTGCCCGGGTGCTTATTAATACAACATAGCTCTAAAACAATATTTGAATGAATTCTATCCACATGGGAATATAAAAACTTATTTAATGCTAAAATGAAATAGGTGAGCCTTAAATTGATAATTCATTGTTAATCGTAATCTTTGCTGGAAAATACTCCTATTTAAATGTGTTACATTTTATCAATTTGTACGATTAAAGACTTATCTCTATTACTCTATCTATTCAAAATTGAAAGAAAATGCCCATTTTGAGACAAAAAATTTGAATTTTGAGCTTTTTGGATTTTTTTTAAAATTTCAAAACCCCGCCTATGTGAATTCTAGTGCATCAAGGAACCTCTGTGCCAAGTTTGTTGAAAATCCGACGAAAACTGGATTTGTATAAGGAACAAACATACATAAATCCATCTATATATATAAAGATGACGGTGTTCGTTTGTCGTTTGTTTGTACGTTTGTAACCGCTGGCCAGAAGCCCCCACAGCACCTACAGACCTGAAACTTGGCTCAAAAATTCGAACGTACCCCGCCCTCGTGCACCTCGA
>JAXGGA010023669.1:0-13119 GCA_038373865.1 Uloborus plumipes | reverse complement strand
TGTCCAATTCGAAGAGTTTACGTCCGACACCGCAAATTTACGTCCGACACCAAGGTAAAAGTAGTTCCAAGTTAATTTTATTCAAAACAATATCATTAAAAAACTGTAAAATATGCTTTAATCATAAGTATACTATCGATCTTAGCTGTTTTTGAAATTAAAATGTAAGCCAATTCGCAGAGTTTCAGTAAATTTTAAATGAATCTCCAATTTTACTATTTGTGCGTTTACGTCCGATACCAACTCTTTAAATCTTCTTAAATTCTATTTAAGAGATCTATTTGAAAAAACTAACATGATTTTTTATTCATTTTGATGTAGCGAGTATTTTGAATACCAACTTAATCATTTCTATTCAGTTTATATTTGATAAATAGAACTAAAACTAAAAAATATTTCTTCATTTTTTACGTCCGACACCATGGAATTGCCCATTGTTAAATATGTGACAACATTGACAAGTAAAAGTAATAGTAAAAGAGTTGTTAATAAGTAGTCATTAAAGCGTCAACCATAAAAAATAAACAGAAGAACTAATTATTATAAAAACAAGATAATAATAGCAATAAACCTTAATCTAATAGCTATTTCTTTTGATCCAAACAACTTACTACCTTTTTTTTTCCCCCATAATTGGAATTTTTTTATCAGGGGACAATTAGAATGGTAAAGTAATCATGCATGGTTAAAGATTTTATAGATAAGCAAGATCTTCAAGTCTTTCCAAAAAAAGAAAACTAGTAATATCTGTACTTCAGAACCAGAATGACGTAAGTCCAAAAATCAACATTTTCAATTTATTGCTTCATTGTACGTAGATCGTAGAATCTTATCCCGCATTCACCCATTAGAACGTTATTCTATAAAACAAATTCCTGCACAATTATTTAGCAGCACTTAAAGAGCACGAGTCCCATCTTTTGCATGTAATTGGCAATTTTTTTTTTGCCCTCTGCTGAAAAGTTACGAAAATAGACTTTCGTTGGTCTGGCTCTGAGGCAGGGGCGGCAAATAAGGGGGGAAAGAGGGGGCGGTTGCACCCCCAAATATTTTTCGCAAAATGTTAAAAAAACGAGTAAAGTCAATTTGTTTTTTTTTTTTTTTTTTTTTTCACAAATCAATGATCACATGCAAAAGGAACAAGAAAAGCTTGTCAATTTTCAACAAATATGATAAAAATCATCCTTAAACATATTCTTAAGATGATTTCTAATAAGAGAGGAATCTGAAAAAAAAAAATGCTCTGAAACAAGTATAACGGGATAAGAAAGGATTTTCAACTTTAGCTGTTTGGGAAATAGTGCAAGACACTGAAAATCGATGGAAGAAAACTCTTCTTCTTGCCTCCAAACATTGCAAATCAAAACTTGACTAAATGCTAAAAACTAATTTTTAATCAAAATATTTTATGTGATAACTAATTAGAAAATAATTTTAAAGTTTGGTCATAAGTATTTAAATTGTTTTAGTACCTCCAATTTTTCTTAATATTTAATCCAGTTTCAGATATCTTTCTTTTAACCAATGTGTATTTTTTTTCCATATTGAGGTACTTCATATTTAACAAACTCGCCCCCTCAAACGAAATGTTGAAATGCCGCCCCTGCTCTGAGGTACAGATATATTGGAAGATAGAATCTTCTTCTTGTTCTTTTAAAAATGTTCCCCGAAACAGACCATGCTGGTTTGCTACACCCTCTCCCTTCTACAACCGCTTTCTTAATGCTCCTTCAGTAAAGCCAATCGTTTTCACGGTTTGCCGAACGGACATTACTGAATCCATAAAAGAACGAATCTGATCTAAATGACTGTCCATTAGCAGTTTTCCTTGCACGATTACTAAAACAAAATAGGAATCAAGCAACTTTAAAAATTAATCAAGTGAAATTCGAATATTTGTTGCATGGGGTACAAGTACGCTTTTGCGCACTTTTGCGCCAATGCTCTGCGAACTTTTACCCCGTTTCGCCATTTTGTTGTTTTATGTTGTTGTAGATCAGCAAATAAAGAAAACATTAAAGTTGTTTTTAAAAAATAAAAGGTTAAAAGCAGTAATTGTACCCGATAAAAATAGCAAAACAATCAATCTGTTCTGCTTTGTAAAATGTTCGACTAAATTATTGAAAATATTACATTAACCCTGTTCAAAACACACTTACCTCATTTTCTTCCGGTTAAAATTATGCAAATCAATGAAGTTCTGTTTCACAACTGGAACAGTTTTTATAAACACACGGATTGGTTGCTAAATTACACTGGGTTCCATAAAAAAAGTCATTGCGTAGCAATTATGCAAACAGTTTTACATTCTGGTCATTTCAAACACAAAATACTTTACTGTGGCTTGTCTTTTAATATTGCGATGCGTTTTTGTTCCAAAACATCGCAGCGCAATCAATGAATTTCGGAAAATATAATTTTGAATGAGATAAATAAATAACAGTCAAAAGTGCACGATTACTGTATTACGTTCAAGTCGTTCATTTGATACAGGAGTAATGATGGGCATTGAAAAGCGACCAGAACTGCAAAAATTGACATTTCGCCGCTGCAGTCGCCGCGCCGGTGGGAACCAACATTAAAAGCAATTCCGACTATGAAGTGCAATTATCGCTGCAAACACTCAGTTCTTTGGCCAAAATTACTGGATTGTTTTACACTAAAATAATGATTATCAAAACCTTAATTAAAGTTATTTGGATTCGGTTTGTTGTATTTTTTTAATAAAATGAAATTAAACGACTTCTTTAATACTATTGCGTGTGTGAATAACTTGCGTTCTTTCTTACCTTTTTTTTACAGAGAAGTGGCAGCATTTCGACTTTCTATTTTATTCAGTTTTATAGTATGACTAGCGGTACCCGCACGGCTTTGCCCGTGGTATAAAATTAAAAGTCCATTTGTAAAAAAATGATATAGCAGAAAAAAATACTCTATTTTAGTTATTGTTTGAGCATGGCGGGTTACCTTGTATTTCTTTTGAAAACTCGTAAATCCGCTTACTCTGTATAATGTGAGTTCGATGAGTGATGAATTTTCTTTATAAAATGCGATAAATATTTATTTTAACACAACACTAAAAACTATGTACACAAGATGAATATTAAAGAGATATGAATTAAAGAATATTAGAATACGATATGAATAAGATATGAAGATACGATGCAAACGAACAACTTAAAACTCAGAATATGGAATTCTAAAAAAAAACAAAAACCTTTTTTTTAATCGTTGCCAAACGCGTGCAAGCAAAGCGCAATAATAATTAAATTAAAGGCTTAGCTGCGGCGCGTTCGACAAGAACTACCATACTCCCCCCCCCATTGGACGAATGTCCAAAAGTACTTCAAATAGGTAGGGGAGCAATCTTAATGATTGGTCTTTTAAACGTTCCTGAGGTAGTTTTTACTTCCACAACCCTCACAGTTCCATCATCAGCAGGAAAAGTTTCTACAATTCTGCCTAAACTCCACTTCATTGGATTTTTGAGTTCGTCTTTCAACAATACTAGTTGTCCAGTCTCTATATTTGGTTTAGATGATTTCCATTTACCTCTCTGCTGCAACTGTGTGAGATACTCGGCACTCCATCGCCTCCAGAATACTTCACGAAGAGCTTGAATCAATTTAAATCTCGAAGTGTATGATAAAGAATTTTCAGTGAGACTTGACTCTGGTATTGATAGAAGTGATGTCCCAATTAGAAAGTGACCTGGTGTTATGGGATTAAGGTCGTTTGGATCACTACTAAGAGGAGTTATTGGTCTTGAATTCATACAGGCTTCAATCTGAGTAATTAAAGTTGATAATTCTTCATAATTAAGCACTGCTGATTTACATGTTTTGAAAAGATGTTGCTTCATTGATTTGATGTTGGACTCCCATATGCCTCCAAAATGAGGTGCACTGGGTGGAATGAAATGCCAGTTAATAAGCATTTCTGAAGCGAAGTTTTGAATGGAATCTGATTTAAGAATTTCCATTTGATTGTATAAATAATTTCTCGCACCTTTAAAATTAGTGCCATTGTCACTATATATGTCAGCAGGTTTCCCTCTTCTTGATATGAATCTTCTTAGGCATGCTAGAAATGATTCTGTACTTAATTCGGAAACTATTTCAAGATGAACTGCTTTTGTTGTGAAGCAAATAAACATAGCAATGTATGACTTTGTAGTAACCCTAGTTCGTTTCAGATTTGGCTTCGTTATTATCGGTCCTGCGAAATCTATACCCGTTTTGAGGAACGGTCTGGATGGAAGCACGCGATCTTTAGGCAAATCTCCCATTATTTGACTCATGAATTTCTTTTTCATTTTAAAGCATATTAGGCAACGCTGAAGATTTCTTCGTACTTTATCTCTCCCTGATATCACCCAAAACCGCTGTCTGATGAGTGAGAGAACAATTTGGGTTCCTCCGTGAAGAGAGAGTTTGTGGTAATAATCGATAATTAAATCCGAAAGATGATGATTTTTAGGAATTAGCATTGGATGTTTTTGATCATTTGTTAGATTAGAATGCTTAAGTCTGCCGCCAACTCGTAAAATACCGTTTTCGTCAAGAAAAGGATTCAATGATGTTAAAGAACTTTTAGCTGGCAAACTACCCTTCGTTTGAATACTATGAATTTCGGGTTTGAATTCTAAATCTTGGACCAGCTTCACAATGCGTGCAGTAGCATCATGCAATTCTGATGTTTTAAGTGATCCAATTTTCCTATTGTCTTTGTCACATTTTGCATTATGAATAAATCGAATGCAATACGCAACTACTCTAGTAAGTTTACTCAACGAGGAGTAGTTGTTAATGAAGTTCGGTTCGACCTCTACTTGATTGGAATAACTTGCTGTTTTCTCAGAAACTTCAGAGAGATTTTCGTTTTCCGAAGCTGAATGATCTCGAGAAGGAGGGATAATTATTGGTGAATCTAACAGCCAGGAAGGGCCTTCCCACCACAGTGAATGATTGAGAAGTTTTGAAGGCATGAGTCCTCTCGAGGCACAATCAGCAGGATTTTCCTTGCTTGCGACGTGATGCCAAGCATATGCTCTAGTATTACTATGAATTTGTGAAATTCTATTAGAAATAAATGATTTCCATTTATGAGGTTCTGAATTTATCCAGTCGAGCACAATTTGAGAATCCGTCCAAAAGAATGGCTCATCTACTTGAATAGCGAGATTTTCAACTACATTCTTGTAGAGTTGGCTTAACATTACAGCTGCACACAGCTCTAAACGTGGAAGCGTTATGGTTTTCAGAGGTGCAACTCTAGTTTTTGCAGCGATTAGACTAACCTTGACTTTCTGATCTTCAAATTCTGATCTCATGTAAAGGACGGCAGCAAAAGCTTTTTGAGAAGCATCGCAAAAACCGTGAATTTGGATGCATTTTACATCAGAATTTTGGAGGAAGAAATGGCGTGGAATTTGAACCTTTTCAAGAATTGGAAGCTGTGAGGCGAAACTTGTCCATTCCTTTAGTATAGCATTTGGAAGTGGCTCATCCCATTTTGACTTGCATAGCCATAATTTTTGCATCATAATTTTAACCGAAATTGTAGAGGGTGAAATCAAGCCAATCGGATCGTAAATTCTAGCAATGTTAGATAGTAATTGTCGCTTTGTGGTGACTTCTTGAGCTGGATTTAAATGAATTGCAAAAGTGTCCTGAGTTGGATTCCACTGAATGCCTAGGAGCTTCACTGACTGATCTTCAGTGATGTTTACAGACTGATCTGTTCCTTTTAGTTTAGGAGGTAATTTTAAAAGAACACTAGGGTCATTAGATATCCATTTTCGAAGAGTGAAACCGCCCTTCTTCATTATATTAATTAAATCATTCACGAGATTTTCTGCTTCTTGAAATGAATTGGCTCCTGTTAATAGGTCATCTACATAAAAGTCCTTGTCGACAACCTTTGAAGCTCTAGGAAAATTCTTCTTTTCATCTTCAGCAAGCTTTTTAATAGTTCTTATGGCTAAATACGGTGCGCAAGCAGTTCCATAAGTCACTGTCATCAATCTATAATCTTCGATCTTTTGATCTGGATTTTCTCGCCATATGATTCTCTGAAAATCAGAATCTGAATGTGAGACTAGAATTTGCCGGAACATTTTTTCGATGTCAGCCATAAGAGCTATGGAGTGTGTTCTGAAATTTAATAGAATATAAAACAGATCAGTTTGGAGTTTAGGTCCTGCATGCAAAACATCGTTCAGCGAGATATTTGTTGATGATTTTGCCGATGCGTCGAACACAACTCTTAATTTAGTGGTGCTGCTTTGTTCTCTAATTACTCCGTGGTGTGGCATGTAAAAACACTTGCTATCTTCTATTTTGATTTCTTCTTTTGGCACTAACTCCGTATGGTTTAAGGATATATATTCCCTCATGAAATTCTTGTACTGATTATACATGCTAGGATTTTGGATCAGTTTCCTTTCTAACGACAGAAATCGTCCAACCGCTTGATCCCTCGAATTTCCAAGATTTGGTTCTTCTTTAAATGGAAGTTTGACTTCATATCTTCCAGTGCCATCTCTACTTGTAGTTTCTGTGTAGAACGCTTCACAATTTGCGTCTTGAATACTTAACTTTTCTTTATGAGGGATAGATTCCAATTCCCAGAATTTTCGAAGAATTTCATCGGCTTCTACACTAGCATGGTGACACAATTTAGTATTTTCTCGACTTTCATTTGATTTGGACGTTACCCTTCCTGAGAGAATCCAACCTAGTTTTGACTGAATGGCAATAGGTGCGTCTTTTCCTCCATTTTTCTTTTTACCTTGAATTACGTCAAAGAATATATCTGCATCTAATATTATGTCTACGTTTCTGGAGATGTAGAAATCGGGATCTGCTAACTGCAAACTTCCAATGTGTGACCATTTATGATTAGAAATACGGAAATTTGGTAATTTAGTAGTAAGTTCTTTAACCACTAGAGCTTTAGTGGTAAAGTTTTCTGAATTGAAGTGTGGAGTAAAGTTTATATTTACCAAGTAATTAGACTTGCCAGCAACTTGATTACCAGTTCCTATAATTAAGTGATCAGTTGCAAATGTTTCCAAATTAAGTCTGTTACAGCACTCTTCAGTCATCAATGAGATTTGTGATCCACAATCGAGTAAAGCTCTACACAACTGCCAATGTCCTTGAAAATCCTTGATTTTGACTACTGCTGTAGATATCAGAATATTGCTAGAATTATTCAGACCAGTTAAAGTTAGACTACTGGACTGAGAATCATTAACCTTAATCGAATCACTTGACTTTCTTGCAGAATTATCTACTGAACTGTTCGATTTGTAAGAAGAATCGTGTAAGAGTGTATGGTGTTTTTTGGAACATTCTTTACAGTGAAAAGTAACTTTACACTTCGATGTATCATGATTTGCTCTCAAACAGTTAAAGCAAAGTTTGTTCTTTTTCACAAGATTCCAACGTTCTTGAATGCTCAAATTTTTGAATTCTGAACATTTGAATAATGCATGATCAAAATTACACAGTGAGCAATTTCGATTATTTTCATTTGCTACGGAATTGTAGCTTACCGACTTTTTAGGTTTAACGAGTTCCTCTTTAGGGCAGCTCTCCTTGCAGGCTTTCATGCTTCTTGCATGTTTTTCTAAAAAATCAATGAACTTCTTATAAGATGGCATTTCTTCATCTTCTAAGGTCAGTTCCCACTGTTTGCGAATATTATCATCTAGTCGTTTTTCAAGAAACTGAATGATGATTAATTCAGACAGTTTATCCAACTCGAATCCTAACGTGTTTAAATTTCGAATGGCTTCATTGCAAATATCTAAAATGTCACGAAGAGCCTTAGATGACATTGATTTAACAGGCTTGATGTTGAATATTTTTGCACATAATGCGTAAGATAATTCTCTTTTATTGTACTGATAAGCGTTTCCCACGCTTGAGAATAATTAGAATCTGTGATTGGGAATCCCTTTATGAGTCGAGCAGCTTCTTCTGTGACTGATGCATTCAAATATTGTAGTTTTTGTAGATTAGTTAAATTAGAATTGTCATGAATAGTCGAAATGAAAATTTGTTTAAAGCTGATCCAATTGCTAATATTTCCGTTAAATGTTGGAAGGTCAAATTTAGGCAAATTTATTGTTGTGTTTGTTTGAGAATGTCCATATTGAGTTGGTGCTGTTAATCTATTATCTTTCTCAACGTCATATTTAAATTTGTGAATTCTGTTTTCAATTTCGAATAAAAGATTGTGAATTTTATCTGAATAATCCTGACTAGTTTCAATTTCAATTCCGAATTCGTCTATATCTTCAATTAAATTTTCAATTTCTATATCAGCAGCTTGAATTTGGTTAAGTTTATTGCTCAGTTGTAGTTTGAATGTATTTAAATCTGAATGTGAAATATTTTCATCTTTTAAATTCTCAGTAATTTTACTCAATAGTTTAGTTGTGACTGCACGAATAGTCGATCTTTTCTTTTTAGCCTTTTCGTACGTAGATGCAACTTTAGAAGTCATGGTTTTACATAAAGTGCACAAAAATATTATAGAATAGAATGTCTCTGTATATTATGCAATAAATGAAGAATAGAATAATTTGAATACTTGTTCTGTTGTAGAATATAATCTTGCGTACATAGAATGTATAATCTAATATTTGTAAACCAGGAAAATGAATATGAATTATTTCAATGGAATAAAAGTCTCAGTTTGTTATTTATAGCTCAAATGAATTCGAATACTAACAGTCATGAATGATATGCATAATAATAAGAATCAAGTGTTCGGAAAATAAATTATACAAAGTTCTACGTTTTCATTTTTCAAAGCAAGAGATTTCAAAATATCGTACCTTTAGAATAAGATTCGATGATTCACAAATATAACATCAAATCGTCACTGGTGGCTCCAAAATGTTTGAGCATGGCGGGTTACCTTGTATTTCTTTTGAAAACTCGTAAATCCGCTTACTCTGTATAATGTGAGTTCGATGAGTGATGAATTTTCTTTATAAAATGCGATAAATATTTATTTTAACACAACACTAAAAACTATGTACACAAGATGAATATTAAAGAGATATGAATTAAAGAATATTAGAATACATGAAGAGATACGATGCAAACGAACAACTTAAAACTCAGAATATGGAATTCTAAAAAAAACAAAAACCTTTTTTTAATCGTTGCCAAACGCGTGCAAGCAAAGCGCAATAATAATTAAATTAAAGGCTTAGCTGCGGCGCGTTCGACAAGAACTACCAGTTATAATTCAACTATAATTCCTTCAAAGTAATATATAAAAATTTGGTATGGACCCTACACTACTTCCTTTTACGTGTAAATTTCTTAGTAGATGCCTTAAGTGCTAAAATAGTGCTTGAAGTGAGTAAGATAACAATTCAAACATTTGCATCCCTAGTTTGCCACGAAACAATGCAAAAAAATGTTTTACAATGATTAATCTCCTAAATATCGCCGATTTTAACATCATTCAGTAGATTTTTCGCAAAATATCGCCAATAGCGCCAAATTGAACCCAAAAAAATTTTTTTTCGCTAAATTTATTGCCAACTTGGCGATATGTCGCCAAATTGGCGTCAAACACTTGGTGACCAAAAGCTTGGCGAGATATCGCCAAGTGGTCGCGCCAATTCATATCACTTTGGTCTGCATTGAAAGCCCTGATTACCCCATAAAAGGGGTAAATCACCCCCTTGGGGACATTCGAATGCAACCCCAAAGATAGGTGCACAAAAATAAGCCAAAAGAAAAAATAAGAAAAATTTTGTTGCTCACAGAAACCAACAGAAATCTTACCAAAGTTTAAAAGAAGAAGAAAGTTTTCTTTCCTAACTTCAAAAACAAAATAATACATTTTCCGAAATGACATACTTTAGAAAGAACGTTGCAATATCGCAATAAGATAGAAGTAAATATAATGAAATAGAATTGAATGCCAAATTGTAAAAAAGTCACCAAAAAATAATTTTTAATATTGTCTTTCATTATTTATTAAATGCAATTACTGCTGCAAATTACAGTCCAACAATAAATAATCACATTGCAAAAGTATATTTGGAGCAATTTTTTCTTTTAAACTCAACTGATCCTAAAAATTTTAAGTATTAGTCATAGAAATTTCGTGCATTATTCTTCACAATGATAATAAAAACAATAAACATCGACAAAGATCAACCAGCAAACGATAAATTAAAAGCTAAATTCGTTCACTCAAGCCATTTGCTGCAATTTATATTGAAATAAATTAATAATGAAGTAAAATATGTTTTGCAGACGATAAATTTAGAATGGTATCCTGTATTTTAAGGAAAGGACTCGATTTCTCATTTGATTGACAGGTGCCATCTTATCACGGTTTTTAATATTTCATTTGACTAATTTTAATAAGGCTTGGAGTTTGGATTGTTACAAAAACAAATACATTTTTAAAATTATTAAGGGAAAAAGAACGAAATAAAAACGTAACCATGGTAACAACATGAAAAGTTGATTTCCGTTGATAAAATAATTCATTTCATCTCTATTTTCAAACAAATTTTATTCGCGAGCAAAGCCATTTTAGAATCGTTTGGCTTGCTTTACTGAAGGTAAGCCTTGAATTTCGGGATTCTAAAAACAATTGTTACAGCTCTCCTGATGATCGTAGAAACTTCGAAAAAACGTCATTTTGTGCAGAAAATTTCAAGCTTTCGAATGACATAAGACTTGAAAATGTGTATGGAATATTTCTTCCCTATTTTATCGAATTTCCTCTAAGAATTCGAATAGAAAAAGAACGAAATGGAATGTTCGAAAAATCGCTTCGAGGTGCAAAACTACATGCTACAAACTAATTTTGTGCCAAGTGGCATGAAAATCGACCGAACGGTTTTGGCGCTACGCGCGTGACAGACAGACAGACAGGAAGAAAGAAGGACAGACAGAACCACCTTCAGCTTTATTATTAGTAGAGATTTTTTTCAGTGTTCCAGGGTGTGATTGTCTGTCAAAATGAAAATTGTGATTTTTCAAAATTTGCTTGCTTAAATTCTATTACTAAAAACTGAAAAAAAAAAACTTGTGTTTAACAGTTAATAGAACACCTCGTTCAAGTTTCTACCTTATGGCTTTAAATCGTACATCCTTCAACGATTTTTAACAACTAGTTTTTGCGTTTTATCTCGCAAAACTTGTAGATTACTGCAGGCGCGTGTTTCGAGACTACAGGGAAACCTTTTTTCAATGCAACGAAGTGTGAGCTTCTGGGATAAAAAGTTATCCGAGAACAGCAAATAATTTGCAGATTACTGCATAATCCGGAGACAGTGCAGTAATGCATGATCCGCAAATTACATAATCCAAATAACTTTACTCTGATGACTTTTTATCCTAAAGCTTACACTTTGTTGCATTGAATAAAGGGATTCTTTGTGACCTTAAAATAAGTGTCTGCAGCAATATACAAATTTTGGGACATGAAACGTTGAAAAATCTAAATTCAATTTTCAAGCACAAATGTGTTCATTCAATTCAGCTCTAGTTAGATATGACCTTGAGAATGTTTACCTGGTTTTGGGTCAGTTCCAGGGCTGCCGAGAACCAAGACGGGCCCCTAGTCGGTTTGGTCTCCGACCCCCTCCTCCCCATAAAACTCATAAAATGTATTCTACTTCGATAGCGATTCGGGCCCCAATGAGGGTTGGGCCCCAAGTTTCTAACGACTAAACTCACAAAGCCTCTCGTTGGCCCTAGTCACTTCAGTGAAAAAGAAACGTGTCTTTAACTCGCATTCGAGTTGGAATATTTGTGCAAAACTAACATGATATCCTCCTCATCAACTACTGCTGTACGGATTTTCAATCCCAATAAATAAAATGTATCTGTTTTATAATTTCTGTATTAGATTCAAATAAATAGTTGTCACAACTAAAATTCCAACCGCTTGTAAGAAAAACATTACTCTCCATTGCCCCGAATGTTTACCCTTAGTGGTTCTTGCCATGTGTGTGAGATATCTGTGTACCACGCCATTTTATTTTAGCAATTCATCTTTTTTATGACAGTTCAGAGAAGACTTGTCAGACATATTGACTCCAGATCACACCGATGCTGTTCTTTTGAAATGGCTGAGAGGTAAGACCAAGTCCCATTGCTGAATATTGCAAAAATATGTCTTTGGTAATTATTTACGATAAATGTTTTTATGAATCATATATATTTTTAATATCTCTGAAGACGTCTCTGGCTGCTTTCTCTTATGCAATTATCCTGTCTTTAGATGCTACCTACTTTAGGTGAAAATTTGTCAAAACATTTTTAAGGCATCATGTATATATGAATTCTTTTATTAATTAAGGCACTGTTTTTGACTTCCATTTCACGTTACCTATTTATTTCGTACACTTTTATGGCGTGAAAAATGTAGTTAGAGCGATCCTTAGAAGTATCTCTCTTGGAGTACTTCTGACTAGGGAACCACACCACTAGCGTTAAAATTGAAAAAAAAAATGAATAAATAGGTAGCAACCGAAGACATTTTAGTCGAAAAAATTATTTGTTCTAGTCCCTTCATCTTCAAGTCTACTGAAACTTTAAGAAATGTGCAATTTTTTCAGACTTGGCGAGAAATTGATTTCACTGCCTGCATTTTAACAGGTATTCATCTGCAAAGCGTGTGAAAGATATTCTCCAGTACTCACCAAAACTCGCCAGATTTGGCAACTTTTCTGAAAAGTAAAAAAACAAGTACTCCTATAGGGCTATTTTTTTTTCCTTTTGAAAGTTGGCAATAGAACTCCGATTCGTCATTAGCCTAATTCAATAGTTGCAAAGCCAAGAATTGAAGCCTGGGCGTTTGCTATTTTAAAGTAAATTTGTACTATGTGTCGCGTTTAAAACAAGGGTCGTTGAAGACCGTATTAGTTGCATTTCTAAGTGACTATGCGAATGTGATGTGTAATTTAGTTTGCCATTTTTCTGTTTTAACCAACCAATTCAAATATTATTACTATTATTATTTTTCCTTCTTACTATGATTAAATAATTTATTTATTTGTTATTTTGTAGCAAGAAATTACGACTTGGAGAAAGCCGAGCTCAACTTTCGAGAGGTAAGTAT
>JAXGGA010023668.1:7500-13123 GCA_038373865.1 Uloborus plumipes | reverse complement strand
TTGTTTGATTATTTTTTTTTTTTTTTACTTTTTTAGGTCAGAAAAGAAATTGAAGAACAAGAGTAATGGAAGCAATGATATAGCTTTGGAAAGAAAATAAATATTAGATTACGACTGAAATCAAATGTGATTTTAAAATATCCAAATTTACTCTTATTGACGCTGGACAATTTTTGGAAAATATGAGTAGATTGAAATTTAGTGACCAATTACCATTTTTAAGGATGTTTCATGCTATGAAATACAAGGAGAGGAAAAAGATGTACTTTGTGTTTCATTCTACCTCTGTCATTTGCGTTCCCAGTACGGGTGTGACCCAGGGTGGTAATTTGTGATGCCGCCCCCCCCCCTATCAAAGAAAAGAAAAGAAAGAAAGAAAGAAGGAAAAAAAAGAAACCTTTTTATGTTTGTATAAAAATGAAGTTCGTACAATCCTCATTCCTTAAACACATATTTAACTACCCTCATGCACAATTCTGTGCCCCATTTTCGTTCATATTTGATAAACTAAATATCATTTAAGATAGATTTGGAGAAAGTTTTCACACAGAATTGAAGTATTTAAAAACGCTTAAGACTTAAATCAGTTTTCAGTCTCTCCCCTCCCCTTAACTGGGTGTCAACGGGGGGTGGGGCGTTCCCTAGCTATGAACACGCGTTATGAAACACGAATTCTACGTAACTTTCTCTACATTTCGAATAAGAAAAGAAACTTAAAGCAATACATAACACTTATTGTGTTTGTGATGAAAAATAGGTGGCAGTTTACACTTATTTAATGGTTTTTTATTCAAATAAGCATAAAGATCAAACAACCTGATTACGGACTGTGTTGCTGCTACTTTTAAAAATATTTGTGTAAACTTTTAATTATTACTGTTTTTCGTAACACTTCATAAATTTACGAAACTAATTCATTCGTTAAAATTAACTTTCAGGCTGATTTGGTACTTCAAGCAAAATAATATTTGATACTTGATGATAACTCTAATTTTACTATAGTAATTTTAAGATTTTAGGAACTTTTTTGATTTTACATTTTGTGTGAATATGTTTTAGAATTTTCAAGAGAAGGCAAATAAATTCCTGTTCTTTATTACGTCAAGCATTTCAATGTCATTGCAACCCATGAATTATGCTTGCACTTGTAAATATTTTTATGCGTAAGTTTGTAAAAAAATAAATAAATAAAAAAACTAAATAAAATAATTTAAAAAGAAAAGATTGTCTAAAAAATCTCACTTATTTTGTCTCGTGCTCACTTATACTCAAAAAACAACATAAACGTAACCCAAATTCAGTTTGAAAGTACTCGCTGGATTTAAAATAGGAAACTCAAAGTGCACTGGTTACCAAGAATGAAGAAATAAATGCAAATAGCTACAAATGCAAATAGCTACAATTATTAAAAACGCAACCGAGCTGCGTGAAATACGAGAGAGTTCGTAAATTAAAGGTGCTGAAAAAGTATGTGTATAGAAACTAGTACCTGTTTGTTATGGGGATTAAAACATGCATATTGGTTTATATGAAGAGGTATTTCCGGGCTTATAGGCCGTGGTCGATGAGAAACATAAATCTCAAACGTTTCGTCGCTTGATGACGACCGTACGGTGGTTAATCTTTCGAATCGTCACCTTTCATCAGATGAGAAATCCGTGCTAAAAAGAGGTGGCAACTTTGCGGTTGTTTCTAAGTCTATTCCGGTCGAAGACATCATCGCTAACATTGAAGCCGGTCTCCACAAACTTTCACACGACTTATCGGAGAATATCCGAAGGGAAGCATCAAGAATCTTACAACGAGCCAAGTCACCAAAGAGCAACATCTCAGCAAAAGAAAGACGTGCTTTGATGCAGCTGAAGTCCAATCGGGATATTGTAATCTTAGCCGCTGACAAAGGAAATGCCACAGCCGTCCTGAACACCGAGGACTAGGAGAACAAGATCAAAGAACTGTTAGACCCCGATATCTACAGGATCCTACCAAAAGATCCAACGGGGCCAAAATTATTCGTGAAACAAACGAACTCATCAAGAACTCGTCAAGCCCCCTTGAGATACAACACAACCTAAGGAAATCAGAAGCTCTCCCTCCTAGACGTTGGATTACCAAAGATCCACAAATCTGGAGTTCCCCTCCGACCTATAGTCAGCGCCATTGGTTCACCTACGTATGAAGTTTCTAAATACATCACAGGCCTCCTGAAACCGTATATTGGATCTTCGTCCTATTTCGTCAAAGATTCCAGTGACTTTGTTTAAAAAACCAAGTCAATCTCTCTCCAGCCTTCTGATTTGCTCGTAAGTTTTGACGTCGTCTCGCTCTTCATAAAAGTCTCAGTTGAAGACTCCCTGGACCTGATTACTCCACTTTTTTCTCCTGACATCGGAAACCTATTCCGGCACGTCCTGACGACCACGTATTTCCAGTGGAATGCAAAATTCTATGAGCAACGGGATGGAGTTGCCATGGGGAACCCCTTGAATCCCGTCATCGCCAACTTCTACATGAAGTTTTTCGAACAGAAGACCCTTGCATCCGCCAAAAAGAAGCCCGAGGCTTGGTTCCGTTACATTGATGACACTTTCGCAGTGTGGCGCCACGGTGAAGAAGATCTGCATTTGTTTCTTCAACACTTGAACAACATTCATCCCAACATACAGTTTACCATGGAGAAAGAGAATAACAGTCAGCTTCCTTTCCTTGACGTGCTGGTGACGAAAAAGGAAGACGGAACGCTTGGTCACCAGGTGTATCGGAAGCCCACCCACATGGACCGATATCTTCAAAAAGACTCCAACCACCACCCCAGACAAAAAATGGCGGTCATCAAAACTCTTGCTCGGCGAGCAGAAAGAATCTGCGAAACAACAAAATTGAAGAAGGAACAGAAACATCTGGAACAAGCTTTTCAAGCGAACGGGTTTACAGCACAAGAAATTAGAAGAGCCCTCCACCCCAGGAGGACTCAAAATAATGTACGGGATACTACACCAGTTGAGCCATTAGGAAAAGTTTTCCTGCCGTACCTGCACAGGATTACAGACCGGCTCGGGAAACTTCTGGAGAAACGCAACGTCAAGACTGTTTTCACGCCCACCAAACAACTAAGGAACTACTATCGCCCGGTGAAAGACCCCCGTGACCCCTTCTCTGCGTCAGGAGTATGCAAAATTCCGTGCTCGTGCGGATCCGTTTATGTTGGAAACCACGAAACGCAGCATCAAGACACGCCTTTCCGAACACGAACGTCATTGCCGGTTAGGACACTATGAGAAGTCAGCAGTAGCCGAACACAGCCAGCAAGAAGGAGTCCACAACATCAAATTTAAAGACACAGAAATCCTGGCCACAACATCCCATTACTATGCCCGTCTTCATCGCGAAGCAATCGAAATTTTTAAGCATCTGCGTAACTTCAATAGAAAAGAAGAGAACTTCAACTTACCGAAAATATGGCATTCCGCCCTTAGATCCGCTCGCCATAACGGTCCAGACATAGACGGAGGCTCACCCATTCCGGAAAATCCATCCAATCAGAATCCAGACCGCTCCAGAGGCCCGAGAAACAACAACCAATCAGGAGCCAACACGCCATCAGCAGTTTACTTAAATACCCGAGCGGCCGAAGCTAGCGCATCAGTCTCACCAAAACTACTCACTGATGATGTCGACCGCAGTGTCCGACGAAACGTTTGAGATTTATGTTTCTCATCAACCACGGCCTATAAGCCCGGAAATACCTCTTCATATTGACGCCGGCCGTGAAAGCCTGAAGAAGTATTTATGCATATTGGTTGTTTATAAATTATGTCATATTTCTTTTTCTGCCACATTGGAACCACCTCCCACTTTATCCCAAAGTGTCACTCTTGACGTCTTCCCTCCACTCTTTTGTCTCATATCACGCCATTTTTCTTTGACATATTTTTATAAAAAAAAGGCTTGATATCACCATCTCCCTCTCTCTTGTCACAACTTTCACGAACCTTCCTCCTCCTCCTCCACAACTTCAATTTTTCATTCAACTTATCTTCCAGACATAACACAGAACTCGGATGCTTACTGACTAAAGATGATTGGAAAGTACAAGTTGCGGTTGAAAATTGGCAGTTGCGTTGAACAAACTTTCCTATGTGTGATACGCCCTTACATCTCTACTTCTTTTCGGATATTGCTCACAACAAATTAGTTGTCGATTCCAGCTGCATAGTTAAAAGTATCTGTATTGACCCAAGCTTTTAAAATGGTTTTTATAAGCGAATCTGGTTCAGGTCCTTACGATGTAATTATGCACTCTTCATGAGAAACCTTTAAAATAAATTAATACTGTCTGATTTTCTTAGGCAAAATCTACCGCGTGTTTACGCATGCATCAGGTCTTCTGTGAGCTTATCAAAATAGGGGTGGTAAGTAAGATATAAGTGGAAGAATAATAAGAAGCATTTTGACCCGTATCAAGCAGCGCAGAACGATGCTAATTTCAAATACAAAGTTTAGAGTTGAATATATCAAAAGGATAGTTTTGAATTGAAAACTTCGGAAAGTTCCCGCTCACAACCCATCATCCCTTTTTTAAGTGGTCTTCACGGACGGACAGTATTATGAGGTTTGCAAGGTAGAGCAGACTACATGAAGAAAGAGATTTTTCTATCGTTTTACTCTAACACATAAGTATTTAACCAAATCCCGACCCTCATTGCCAACTTCATATTAACCCATATTGGACCATTCATAGAACGCGTCATCAAAAAAATTTAAATTTGCGTTTATGTTATAACGAGGAGGTGCTTTGACATATAAAAGACAAATTTTGAAATTATCTTTTTTATTTTTTTAAATACAGGCTGTCCTATAAATAGGACAACGGTCCGATGCACTACATAAATTTCAACTACAACAATAAAACTTTGAACTTTAATTGAATCGTTTATTTCGAAAAGGTAACATCTCTATTTTGATCTCCTATGTCTCTTTAGAAAATTAAACAGAGCACGGTTATATTTTTCATTGGCGGATACAAGGGAGGGGCGATGGGGGCGATCGCCCCTCCCTTGAGGGATTCCTCACCGATAATTTTTCGATGTTGAAGTTCTAAACATTCAGTTTTATGCAAGTTTTAATGAAGTTGGGGGAAAGAAGGTTTAGAGCTTTTCCCCGGAAATGTTTCGGAATTGAAGTCCGAATCTTTTATCTTTTGTGTTCAATATTTGTAAACCAGTACGCATAGCAAAAAGTAAGTTAAAAAAATCAATCGCCCCTCCCTTGAAAAAACTCTGGATCCGCCCTTGATATTTTTGAATGTCATAATCAATGAAAACATGCCTTTAGTTAAGTACACAATTACTGCAATAATTTACCAAATAACCATTGATTATGACATTCAAAAATATAACCGTGCGCTGTTTAATTTTCTAAAGAGACAGAGGAGATCAAAATAGAGATGTTACCTTTTCGAAATAAACGATTCAATTACTCTCAATTTCTGTTTTGTCACTTAACCCTTTCATCTCCCAAGACCTTCAATTATAAGTATTTTATTTGTTAACAGATAAAAACAATATGGCAATAGATTATTAAAAAAAATTGAGATATCTTGCCTTGTCGGCCAGCAATGAAA
>JAXGGA010023668.1:0-2500 GCA_038373865.1 Uloborus plumipes | reverse complement strand
ATCTTGATTTTTCAAAACGTCATAACTCGGTCAATTTTTGTGGTAGAAGAGTGATTTTTTTTTAGTTTTAAACATTACAGTGTCAAGAATGTTTTACTAAATATGATTGATATGACTGGGGGGCTGTATAAAAATTTAAATTTCGTAACTTTTTCAAAATTTGATTTTTTGAAAAACATTGAATAGACCCAAAATTCCTTTCGTAATTTAGAGATTTTTTCCCAAATGAACTATATGCTTATCTCTAACTGTTAAGAAATTAGCTATTGGTCCACGATAGGATATACAAGAATGGTAAATTAGGTTATAATGCTATTCTATCGAATTGTTTTTCTGTAGTTGACAACGCACGACTACAGCATTTGAATTGAATTATGTTGTTAATGTGGAACTTGCAGAGGGTTCAAGTCGTAGAACTAAATAAACAGGTATAGCTAAGATATCAAACGTCTTGTTTTATTTAATAAGACGATGATATTAAATAGCACCTACCTTGTTTCTTACCTTTCAGTGCTTTTTTCTTTCTTTCTTTTTTTTTTTTTTTTTTGTAGTCGGGTTATAGTTTTTTAAACTTGTTATTATTAAGTGATGAAATAATAATCTTCACTTAGTTGAGTAATTTTTGAAATTATTTAGAACTAAATTATTTCTAAAAAGTTGAGACCGCTGAAATATTTTATCGCTTCATTTCCATGAAAAGCTGTTAAAAGAACTGAATTATCATAAAAAAGAAAGTTATTTATCTTCTATACAAAAAATTTTAAATTGAAATTTTCAAACCTAATTTTTAGCGATGAAGTATGAATTTCAAAACGGATGTTTTAAAATTAATTGAAAGCATCGCTCTCAGCATAGGTACAACTGAAGCAAAACAAATGTTTGTATGGAGGAGAGGGTAAGAAGCAATAATAAAAATTAATTTAAAAAATATTCTAGAAAGATTTCTCACACATTGTTGAGGATCAAAATTCCAGATGAATAATTATATGGGGATTTTTTTCCCTAGTAAATTAAAATGAATATAAAGAAGTCAGAACTTTTTCGCCAGTCTTCCCCATAAAAACTTTAATCGTTTTTTTTTAATTACTTGCTTTTACCAAAGAAAAAATTATGACGCGATACAAGCAGGATGAAAAACATTAAGTTTCATTTAAGCACTAAATTAAGCTTTTGCATTGTTGTTGATCAAATGAATGAATTTTCAATGCTATAACGTAAGCATAAAATGTGAAATGTGGGAGCATAACCTTACTTTTTTATATTTTTATTTTTTGAGGCGTCTCCGTCTCCCTCTCTGTCTTGTCAAAACATTTAAAATCGTCCTATATTTCGTTTTAAAGGGCTTAAGCTTTTGTTTCCGTGGGAGAGTTTCCGAAAATTCCTGCCCTAACATCACTGAAAGTCAACTAAAATTACTGTTTTCGAGCAATTTCGAATATTTGTCTGTCCTCTTAACGTTACCAAACATAGGCGTAATTTGGCCTCGAAAAGTGGGGGGGCAAACTTTTTGTAAGGGTTTCTTTTTTCAATTAAAATAATGCAAAATGTACTTTTTCAAAAAAAAAAAAAATGATAATAATAATAATAGAATAATCATAATAAAAATAAATAAATAAACAAATAGTAATAATAATGATGATGATGATGATAATAATAAAATCAAAAAATCGAAAAACTTTTTACGAAATGTATGTGTTAAATGTTTTAAAAACAAAACAAGGCAACAGAGACGAGAAGAGTACATCTTACTCTCTGTTACTGAGAGTATATCTTAAAGAAAACCTACAGAGGGATTAGTTGCTAAAATTTCACATGTGAAATAGGCATTGTTCATTCATTCGGTCAACTTCTGGAAGTACATTTACTAATCTTAATGAATTCAGGAAACATAAATTAGTAAAAGCGATATTGATTTAACCATTGTTGGGAGCAAAAGGTCTTATTAGCAATGGTAACATTTGGAAGAAAAATTTTCTTTCACAAAGATTCGAAACCAACATCTTTAAAGTGTTAAAGCTGAATCAATTAAGATTCAAAAAAATTGAAAAGCTGGGTGATAAACATAGAATGTGAAATGACTCGTCGAATCGAAACTGTATTTCAACCAATAAAATTTATTGCACTGAAAAACTCAATATGTTTGGCAACAACCATTCCGTATTAATAAACTAAAAATTTATTCTTTCCATTTTTTTTTCAACAGGTAGGTCTTGAAATCTTATCGATTTCTAAAATCAATCTCAGTTCTTACTGGTTTTTTAATCCATGCTATACAAAAAATCTCTGCTCTAAGAATCAAATTTACATACACTGAGTCATAACGCGTGCAACCAGTCAGGAATATCAAAAGCTATAAAATAAAATGTGTAATCAAAAGTTATATGTATTACCGAACAGCAAAAAGGAAATAAAAATTAGTTTAAATTTACAAATTAAATATATTAACCATGAAAACAAGTATAAATCTGACAAAAAAAAACATATTCAACCAAGCACTAAT
>JAXGGA010023667.1:0-13125 GCA_038373865.1 Uloborus plumipes | reverse complement strand
ATCTTATATTTTTATTTCAAAATAACAAAAAACTTCCTTCTAATTTTTGAACTTAAAAAAAGTATAATGTTTTTACAATAAAAAAATAATAATAATGGCGCAGTTTTTAGCTGGTACTCCGGAGATATGACCTATCGATCATACCAACTGAAAAACCCCATTTGATTTTTTTTATTCCGAAACAGCAAAAAGCACTCTCCTCATTTTTTATACATAAAAAGTGTATGATGTTGTCATCACAGCAAAAAAAAAAAAAAAAAGTGCAGTTCTTAGTTGGTAGTCCGGAGATATGACCTTTTGATCATACCAACTGAAAAACCCCATTTGATTTTTTTATTCCGAAACAGCAAAAAGCACCCTCCTCATTTTTTATACATAAAAAGTGTATGATGTTGTCATCACAGCAAAAAAAAAAAAAAAGTGCAGTTCTTAGTTGGGAGTCCGGAGATATGACCTTTTGATCATACCAACTGAAAAACATCATTTGATTTTTTTTATTCCGAAACAGCAAAAAGCACCCTCCTCATTTTTTATACATAAAAAGTGTATGATGTTGTCATCACAGCAAAAAAAAAAAGTGCAGTTCTTAGTTGGTACTCCGGAGATATGACCTATTGAACATACCAATTGAAAAAACACAAAATCCGACTTCAGAGGACCATTGGCAAAATTCTATTTCTCAGAATCTCATTTTTGTCACTAATATTGACGGGGAAAATAAATAGCTTTAAAATAATACAAAACTGGCTTAATTTAATGAAAAATGAGGAAATTATAGAGCTTTTTCAAAATGCATACCAAAAATGAGAAAGCAAAAATTCTGAAAAATTCAAAATTTCAAAAAAATTTACAACCCTAAATTTTTATTCAAAAAATCTAAAAAAATAATTTGAATTTATCTCATCCATAAAAAAATATTGAACAAAATCCGAGACATGACGGCACATAGCCTTAGGTGATTTGACGTGGAATGACCCGTTATCAACAGCCGCTCTAAACTTTGCAAGACAATTCAAAAAATAAAATGCGTGATTTCAGACTTCTTGTTGGTTACTACGCCCCCCCTTTCCTCCCCTTTGTCATTAACTTTCATAAATTAACGAATACACTTCCCTTCAAAGCGTAACATCATTTGTAGACAACCCCTAATAACAGTACCAGATTCCATTCCTCAGCGAGCGGCGAAAGAAAGAGAAGGCGCTCGAATACCAGAAAAGTAATAACCCAAAAAGAAAAGGAGCTCGGAGGCGCCAAAATGTAATTTAAATAGTTTTTTTTTTCTTTTTCCAATTCATTTCATTTCGTTTTCATAGAAGTTCACCTACATTTTGACTGACCCAGCATAAAGTTTGCTCAAGGACCGGAAAAGAAACGCCCCTCAACATAGCAGAGGAAACAACATTTTCGTTTTTTCTTTCAAAAACGCAGTATATAAACATCCCTTATGCAAAATTGCATTATTGTGACCTTGATTCTTCTCGAATTATGCCAATTTGTTTTTTATTTTGTAAGAGAGGGTGCAGACATTGCCTGGTACGATTCCGGCCCACTAGACAAGCATGTAATTATTTGTCTGCAAGGAGATATAGCTAGGATTTTTTTAAGGAGTGAAAATATTCCTTGGTATTTTTTGGGGTTTTTTTGGGGGAGGGAAATTTATTCTGGAAATGAGAAATGTAAAGACAGGCGTGTACTTTAGGGGGAGGGGGTTCAACACCCTCCCCCCAGGCTTTTGGACATTAATGTATTTACATGTATGTAGGTAAGGTTTTGGCCTTTTTTTGCGTAATTTACATTGAGTACTTGCCTTCCTCACCAATGGAAAAATTCGAAATGACAGGCCTGAGTAAAGATAATATAGTGATCAATTCAATTAGAAAAAATAGTAATACGAAAGTGATAAATAAGAAAAAAAAGAAAGGAAGGAAAAAAGAAGGAAAACGTAACTTTCTAAGGATGAACATGGAAATGGCGGGAAAAGAGGAGATACGATTCATTTTGATTTTTCACATTGAGGGTGTTTGACATTTTTCACAAAATAATAACAAAGTATAAAGCAGTGAGTAAGCGCCCCTAAGCAAGGACTAAGGCAGGAACAAGCAATACACCGCCAACAGTTTCGTGCTTAAGCACGAAACTGCAGTCCATGGATCAAAATAACCGAGTTGGCGGTGCATTGCATATTCCTGCCTAAGCCCTGGCTTAGAGGCGGTTACTCACTGCTTATACCCAAGCTCTGCCTTAAAATTTACGAGTTACACCGTACCAAGTGCGGTCGCTCGTTGGTATTCTAATTTCACATTAGCTAAAAGTTTTTTTTTTTTTTTGGCTCTCTTTGTTCTATAAGAGGATTTTTGCCTCCAACTCGGTTACTTTCGTATTCCATGCTGATGAGTTCATAATAAGCACGAAACTGCAGTCCATAGATCGAAGGGCCGTGGTAGCCCGATCGGTAAGGCGTCGGACTCGTGACCGGAGGGACCCGGGCTCGATCCCTTGCCGATCAAAGACAAACCGTTTTGATTAATGATGGCTGGGGGACGTTAAAAATGTCGTGGTCACAAAGTCCTCCAAGTGAAACGATACCTCTGGGGGTGCTGGGCCAAGGGTTTGCTCGACCCTTGGTTCTAGTTCAAAAAGAACAGAGCGCTCTTCAGGGTCCTATCCCGGTTAAACCACGGGTTGTGGTAGGTACGGGGGACCCTGGAGTGTGTGAAGTGTGAAGTCCATGGATCGAAATAACCGAGTTGGCGGTGTATTGCATAATAACAAAGTATTTGATTGTATTTGCTTGGAAAAATCTAATTGCATTTTTCCCCCATTTCAGTTTTTTTTTTTTTTCAAATCACAAATCGTCGCTTTGGAAGAATAACGATGCAACTCAAAAAAGCCCATTTTTCAGGAGAGCAATTTTTAACTTTTCAGATATTTCTATCGCGCTTGTGCTCAAAACTATTGCGACTATTTTAATGAAACTAGCATTAAAAAAACCGCATTTTAATCCCTTTTCTAATGTAGCTTGATTGACTTCAATGGCATTTTAACTAATGACGTCATTTTAAAAAGAGTGAAGGTAGTTTGAGTTACATCAGTGTTCTCCAAAAATTGCTCCCTAGCGGATACTTTTGAGTTGTAACCTTGTTCATCATAAAGAGCGATTTTTTCTGAACAAAATGATATAAAAATGTCATTTTTCGATTTTTTTGAGTTGCAGCGTTATTCTTCCAAAGCGACGAAATGTGAAAATACACATGACTAATTTTTAAAGTTACTCAACCATCGTGTTATTATGAGCAGAATAGGGTGGCACAACAACCGCAAGTAAGTGAATACCACAGATAATCAGAAAAAACAGGTGAAAAGCGATATTAGTCTTGTAAGCGACATTAGACTTGTAAATAGGCTTTTTCACTTATGCGTCTCTCTCACTTATGCGCCTTTTTCTGCTGGTCCCTTAGGCCGGCGCATAAGTGAGAGTTCACTGTATTTGATTCAGGGATTACTTTTTCAGATTTTTTTTAAAGTACAGTGAACTCTCACTTATGCGCCTGCCCTAGGGACCAACAGAAAAAGGTGCATAAGTGAGAGAGACGTATAAGTGAACAAGACTATTTAAAGGACTAAAACTCATCATAGGTTCTAATGAGAGAGTGAATAAGAATGTTTCTATAGAAAAGGGACATATTACTACAGTTTGGCAATTACTGCAACGTAACTACAATGATAAAGAGAAAACAAAAATTGTAGCATGAAAAATTACTAACTGTACCCTTTAAAATGATCCATAATAGATAATTGTCTCTCTCCGAACTCTAGTTCATGCGGCAAAAATGCCTTCCGTGAGCAATAAAGGCGAAAGTTTAGAAAAAGTGAAGAAAAATGCTTATTTTTTAAAGAAAAGAAATAAATTTTCATACATTTTCGGGAAAATTCGGCGCATAAGTGAAATATTTATGTTTAGAGCGACGCATAAACGAACGATACTATCATTATTTTACTATGGAATGTGCTGGGACCATTAAAAACCGTCGTATAAGTGAAAAAGGCGCATAAATGAGGCGACGTATAAGTGAGAGTTCACTGTATTTCCCGTTTTCAAATGACCAGAAAAAAATTGCACTTTGGTAAAATAAGAGACAAAGAGCCACCTGGTGACAATAACTGAATTTTGTTCAAAAGTGCAGATACGACTTTCGTACTTAGCACGGCAGTATCCACTGCATTTCCCTCTAGTGCAGTGGACGGAAAAACTACATTTCTTTCGTAGCGAACTACAACTACAACTACTTTGTTGTAAATGTAGTTAACTACAAGACTACAACTACTTTTTTTTAAATGTAGCGACTACAAACTACTTTTGAATTGTAGTTGCTACTTCGCTACTTTTTAAAAAATAAATAAATAATACACCGATTGAGGATCGACCGAAAAAATTCGAAAAGTGGTTTATATTCAAAAATTAGCTCATTCGAATGTAGAATAGAAATAGGAATTGTCTTTGAATTTATTTGTTACTTTTCCATTTTGTTCCTTTTTTTTTGTAAAAATTTGTTCTTTTTAGATTTTTTCAAAATAATTTTTACGAATACAGTCGACGCTCGTTATAACGACCACACGTTATAAAGACCATCCCAATATAACGACCGGTGAGAAAACCCCCAACTGTATCCCAATATACTCTATGTTCTACCTCTTACAGCGACCATTCGTTATAAAGACCGTTTTCTGCAGGACGGAGACGGTCGTTATATCGAGCGTCGACTGTATTCGCTACAAGAAAAACCTGATTTTTTTTCCTTCGTTCTCTTTTTTTTTTTTTTTTAATTTTTTTCATTTATTTATTTATTATTTTTTTTTTTTTGAAAGTAGCTTTCAGAAATCGCTACAAACTACTATTTTTTTGTATCGCGCTACTCACTACTCTACTTTTTTCAAAAAGTAGTGCGCTACAGTACAAACTACTAAAAAATGTAGCTACTACAGTAGTTTCGCTACTTGTAGCGCGCTACTTCCGATCACTGCTCTAGTGTATGCATATAGGGTGAGCCGAAAAAAAACTTTTTTTCTTTTTTTAAATTTTAATGATGGGTATTGCGGGAAAGGTGCCATTCGGGGAGCAAAGTGCATTCACAAAATTGGAAATTATTTTGGTCAATTTCTTGATATGCCGCAGTTGCGTTGAAGTTTGGAAAAAAAAATGCAGTTTTTTGAGATTTTTAGGAAATTATTTTGAAAAAAAATTTAGCACCTTCCATCTAAAAATGTATTTTCTGTGATAAACAATGTAGTTATTTCATATAAGTAGGATGAAAACAGCATTTTAACGTTTTGATAAAAAAAATTTTAAAACGTAGAAAAAAAACAGGAAATTGCCAAATCTTCTAGACATTTGTGGAAAGGTATTATACTACGTACCTCAAACTTCTTATGGAATTTCTATGCCCCCAATGGCACCTATTCCGCCCTACCTGGTTTAGACAAGAAAAAGAAAAAAAAAATCGTAATTTGCTAGAAATCTCGAAAAAACTGCTTGTTTTCCAAACTTCAACGTGATTCAACAGAGCAAGAAATTGACCAAAACATTTCGAATTTTTTATGTGCACTTTGCTTCTTTACTGGCAACTTTTCCGCAACACCCATAATCGAAATTAAAAAAAAAAGTTTTTTATGGCCCACCCAGTATGCAATAGCTGAAAAAAAATGTATTTAAATTCAACCGAAAAATGATAGCAGAAATGTTGAAAAAAAAAAAAAAAAATCTTGGAAAGCCAAAAAACGACCAATTATGCATTTGTATTTTTCTGCAATCAGTAAGTGATCACCGAAAAAAAAAAAAAAAAAAAAAAAAGAAGAAGAAAATGAAAGTGTAAAACACTAGCGGAATAATTGAGTTTAACTGTTGCTGTCACGAATTGCTTAATTTTAGTGTCGCCATCTATCCACACCAAGTCCTACCACGGCTGTATATTAAATTCAGCATTTACTTCTTGCGTGTCAAAAGAAACATAACTAAAATATTTAATTTGCTATTTTTTTAAACAATTTAAAATATAATAAATTGTGCAAATTTTAGTGACAAGCTATTGGTATTAGTTTTATTTGAAATTAAAAGCAATATCAATTTTGTGATTGTTAGTTATAACTTATCCATACATGTTAGTGTTTCTGTTTTAACAGCTTCAGAAAACAGCAGAGCTATATTTTCACTTCAATTTCCCGAGAAAAGTTTTGAAGGGTTAAAAATTACATAAATGCCATTTGAATAAGAATGTGTTACTCGTATCTGTTCGCTTAAAGTTTTAATTCAAAGCCTTTAGATTTTTCAGTAAATTTAGTTCATTATTTATCTCCTTTTCCAGACTCTTTATTGACTTACTTAAGGTAAAGGTAAGGCAAGGACCTTTCAATTGGGGAGGTCAGGGAAGGGGGGGGGGGTTCTAGTATTGATAAGTTAATATATTTGCATGTGGTTTTTACTGTTTTTTGGTATTTACACTGAGTAGATACTATTGCCACCCATGCCCTCCCCTACCTCTTGTAAAAATTCTAAATGTCAAGTTTGGCCAGAAATAATTTAGTGAAACAAAATTTTTTGTTTGCAAAACTTTGAAGCAAACAGTTTTGTTTTTCAGCAAGATTTTTATCATCCTTTCCTGATTCAATTCGTCCCAACAAGATATGTCAGAAATTTTTAGTATTTTTCATTTCCGAGTTTTTTTTGTTTTTTTTTTTTTTTTGTCATCTTTTAGATTTGATTCCGTAAATCTTAATAAATAAATGAAGTACATAAATAAGCAAATAAAGAAAATTGATGGACAATGAAAATAAATAAATGAATTTGTTACGATAGGAAAAATTACTAGAAAATATAACTTTCTAAGAAACTTTCTTATAAAATGTCAGATAAGTGTAATTAAAAGAAAAGAAAAACAATACCAGAAAACGCAGAGCAGAAGATTTCCCCCGTTTACGAAATGAACATAAACGAAGCTCGAAGAAGGAATTTAGATTTGAAAAACTTTCAAACTCCATTTCTTGGCTAAAACGTGGATTTTTTCCCAGAAAATCTACTTGTGGCCTCAATGAGTAAAACTTCGTTAAACAAAGTTAACAATTTAATTTATATTTGCTCTTTTGTTGCTAAAATGTTAAATTTTAGTGTCGCCATCTACTTTCATTTTATATAACTACTTTCGAGAAGGAATGCGGATATTTTCCTTGTAAAATCCAGTTTATGTCGGATAATCGGATATTTGTCAAAATGGCAGAAAGGTCGTTTGAAGGTCAGTGATTCATGAAGGTAGGTGCTCGCCCCCCCCCCCCAGCCCTATAAGGGTCGACCCCCATTTTTGATTTTGACACACAAAATGACAGTAAACGTCGGGATTTTGCCAAAATTGGCACACGAGACCAGTGGTTGGAAAAACTACATATTTTTTGTAGCGAACTACAACTACAACTACTTTCTTATAAATGTAGTTAACTAAAGCTACACTACTTTTGAAATGTAGTTGCTACTTCGCTACTTTTTAAAAAATAAATAAATAAAAAGAATACACCGTTTGAGGATTGACCGAAAAAAAAATAGAAAAGTGGTTTACATTAATAAATTACCTCATTCGAATATGGAATAGAAATAGGAATTGTCTTTGAATTCATTTGTTACTTTTCCTTTTTGCTCTATTTTTTTGCTAAAATTTGTCCTTTTTAGATTTTTTTTACAATTTTTACGAATATTTGCCACAAGAACCACCTTGTTTTCTTTCTTCGTTCTCTTTTTTTTTCATTTATTTATTATTTTTTTTAATTCAAAGTAGTTTCTAGAAATCGCTACAAACTACTACTTTTTTGTATCGTGCTACTCGCTACTCTACTTTTTTTTTTAAAGTAGTGCGCTACACTACAAACTACTAAAAAATGTAGCTACTACAGTAGTTTCGCTACTTGTAGCGCGCTACTTCCGACCACTGCATGAGACATTGGTACTCTAGATTTTACATAGGGATGTATTCGCCAATTTTAGAGGTTCGCCCCCCCCCCCCCCATTTTGGGCTGTTTAATTTGTACAAATCCACTGCTTACGTCGGATCTTTTGTCGAATTTGACGCAGAGGTCTTGTGATGCTCTATAATTTACATAGGGTGTTTTCCTTCCCCTAGTACCCCCCCCTGTAGGGGGGTTCTCTTGTACAAATCCATAGTTTTAGTCGGATATTTGCTCTGTTTGGCACTGAGGTCCTCTGATGTTCATGAATTCACGTGGGGTTTGGTGGATTGACATTTGACCTACACTAAAAATGAATGTTGTTTTCACAGTATAATACAATTAATTTGATAGTAAGTTTATAGTAATAACTGTAACATTGCTAATTTTACAGTAGTAAACTGTAAAATTTCTAGTTTACAGTAACAAACTAAAATTTCTAGTTTACAATAATAAACTAAAATTTCTAGTTTACAGTAATAAACTGAAATTTCTAGTTTAACAGTAATAAACTGTAAAATTGCTAGTTTTATAGTTTATTACTGTGAATTTTAGTTTCAAACAGGAACCTGTGCTGCCAGTATTATACAGTTGTTTTTAAAGCATAATACAGCTAATTTTATGGTAATAAACTGAAAAATAGCCGGATTCAGTTTATTACTGCGCATTTTACAGTTTTAAACTGGAACCTCTGCTGCCAATATTATACAGTAAAAACAACAGTTATTTTTTGTTATGCGTATTCCCTCGGCATTAAAAATATTACTTTGATGGGAGAAAAAGTAATTCTCTCTTATTATTTCGAAGTAGAAAAATCGTATACTAATAAAACGAAGTTTTAAAAACTGTATTGAGGTACATGGGTCTCCTTTTAAAAATAATATTTAATTGCTCAATATAACTTTTTCTTTGATATTTAATGTAATGTTGAAGCCGGTATTATAGTTGACTTCAGTTATTTCAAAAGTGAATTAACGCTAATGATTTCGTATAGCAAAGTTTCATTTAAAAAAATCTCATTTCTTTGCAGTTAAAATAATTTCAATAACTACATTGTAAAAAATGAACTGCTCTTTTTACAGTATAATACTCGCAGCCGAGGTTCCAATTTAAAACTGTGAAATGCACAGTAATAAACCAAAACTCTCAATATTACAGATTTATACTGTAAAGTTAGCAATTTTACAGTTTATTGCCGTAAAATTAGCTGTTTTATACTGTAAAAACAACAGTATAATACTCGCAGCAGAGGTTCCAGGTTAAAACTGTAAGGTTCCAGGTAAAACGCACAGTAATAATCGGGGACAAGATTTTCCAAGAGGGGGGGGGGGGGGGCAAAGGGTGCAAACGCAGTGCAATTCCATCGAAAACAGCAAAAACCACGTCCACTTATATGTAAATACATTGATTTCTGAAAGCCGGGGGGGGGATGGTAATTGACCTCCCCTGTCCCCCCTAAATGACGGGCCTGGTAATAATTTATAAAATTAGCAATTTTATGGTTTACTGTAAAGCAGCAATTGTGCAGTTTATTACTATATAATTTGCTGAATTATACTGTAAAAACAACATTCATTTTTTACGGTGTAGAAATGTCAAAATCAACGCCAATAAACCAAGTTCGCTTTTATCGGATCTCTTTTCAACAGCAGGGTCATTTTCTTGCATTGAAGAAGGGGTTCATCATAACCCGAGAAACACATGTATGACGTTACTTACAAGTGTTATGCTTTGTTAACTTTTTTTGAATTTCACCTTAATACTTCACAAAAGGTACACTGCTCAAAACAATTGGGGGGCGCAAACAAAAAAGTGAAGAAAACCGTGCAAAACAGGCTAGGATTGACATCAATGGATAGTACACGCGTATCAATGCGCAATACAGTAAAAAAGACCTGAAAACTTTGGAATTAATCTTTAATTCTTTGAAAATGTGGAAAAAACATGAACAGCTGATTTAGGGCAACAATTTGGTTAGATCTAAATGATGAAGAAAAGGTAATGTTTAAACATGATGCATGACCTTTAACAAGCCGTGTGGTCTCCTTGAACCGCTAAGACTGCTGCACACCTGTTTGGGATAAGGTTATCGATCTGACTTTAGGGAATACTTTTCCACCTCTCAAGAAGTGCAATCTCCAAGTCTCGGACAGTAACAAGCGACCTTGGTCGCGCAGCAATTCATCGTCCGAGCATTGCCGAAACATGATTGAATGGATTCAGCTCAGTAGAGCACGCTGGCCATTCCATACGCTGTATTTTTTCAGCTTCAAGCATGTTCTCCACCAGACGAGCTCTATTTGGTCGAGCATTACTGTCTTGTAAAACAATGGAATCTCCAATAGCTACAGCGTAAGGGATGACATGATTCCTCAGTATCTCGTCTGCACACCTTCGACCCGTCAAAGTGACATTCCAAATGATATGCAGGTCGTATGTCCGCCTATGCTGATTCCACCCCATACATCCAACCAGCTTGTCTGTATTGTGACCTTTCACGAACGAATGCGAGGTATTTCGAGTGCCCATGTCCCTCCGTACCAGAACACGTCCGGTGTCACTCTCCAGACTGAATCGAGACTCATTTGTAAACAGCACTAGACTCCAATCACGTTGCTCCCAATCTCGATGTTCAGCAACCCATCTTCTTCGGGCCAAACGGTGGTGTGGGGGTCAAGGAAACGAAGACCATTGGCCTACGTGCATAGAACCCTCCCTTATGAAGCCGATTACGTACTGTTTGGCTGGACACCCTTCGTCCTATTGCCAAGAACAATTGTCTTTGCAGATGCGTAGCTTTCTCTACTCTGTTTCGTCGGACTGTTAACCGTATATACCGGTCATCAGTTGCTGTAGACTTTAAAATGGTTGCATGGTCGACCTTATCCTGATCGACGTCTAACATTTCCTGTTTCTTGGAATCGATTCCACAGCATTGTAACACTTCTGATGGCTCCAACATCATCCGCGACACTACGTTGTGTTGCCCGTATTCCAGACTACCTTTAACACGCCATCGCATTGATTCCGGTAAATCACGTTGTTTAGACATTCTCAAGTAACCTTGTCTCCTAAAAAATATTAAAAAAACTACTGCGCTATCGAATTTCACAGTTGCGGCAATAAAACGGACGTTTCTGCAACATCCCGATTTCTGCACTTATCTCTTTTTCCTGGTTTTTAACGTCATTAACTTTAATTTGCTCATACCAGTATTAAAGTTACATGAATATGCACTAAAATGTATTTCTAAAGTAGGGGAGAGTGGTAATGAATGGGCCATGGTGATGAATGGGCCACTAACAAAATATGAAAAAGTATTTTCATGAATTTTTTTTTGATGCCACCAATAGATGTAGCTATTTGTTCTACTAAACTCATCCAATTTTCATTCGTTTGCTCTGAGCCATTTTCAAACTAGAGTGGCATGGTCAAGAATCTGACTGAAAAGTAAGTTTTTCCCTTTTTAGTAAAACATTTCCTAACTAAAATGTACTAAGTATTTCACTGCATACATATGTATAAGCTAGTCTTTCCATATCTATAAACTAATCTTAAGATGTATTTTGATGTTATCTAAATTCAATATACTCAAAAAACCTAAATGTATTCAAAAAGTATAGGTGGGGCTGAATGGGCCACTATGTCATGGTAATGAATGGGCCACCTAAATATTGTTTTTCTTCCTTTTCTTTGGATTTTCGCATTAATATGAAACGCAACTGACTGTCAATAGATAAAGATTACTGTCGTCAAAATAGGTTTGTAGTAACTTCTAAATATAGTTTGCAGATCTATATTATATTCCTATAGTACAATAGACCTCTGCTCGCAGTGCGTGGCTTGAAAAAGCCTCCCTCTCTCCTTCATATTATATTCCTCACAGTACAATTTCATTTTCTTTTTGGTAATTTAAGTTAGATATGTCTTATTCCCGATGTCTAGTAAATTTTTAAAAAAAATTGAATTTTGACAAGTTTGAAAATGAAGATGAAGTTTTTGAAAGTGATTTTTAATATTCTTTTTGAAATATATAAATTTTGTTAAATCATAGTATGTATTATATGTTATTTTTTTATATATATTTGATGTTATTTATTTCTTACAATCTCATTATTTAGTCATTTTTCTGCTACAATTGGTATGCATCAGTTTTATTTTAATTGCATCAGTTTTGATGTCTATATAATTTTAAATCAGTATGATTTTGTATCATCATGTCAAGTGCCACATTTATTTTGTCATATTCAGCAAATAAAAGATTAAATCCACATGTTTTCATTGAATTCATTTAGTGGCCCATTCATTACCTTCGATGGCCCATTCAACCCCATAGGTGGGGTTGAATGGGCCAAATTTCAAAATTTTTATTTTCTATTATAATTCATTATAGACAGGTGCTAATCCAACTTTTATGACTTTTTTAGATATCCAGATAAGTAAAGTAACTAAAACACCAATTTAGAGTTAAAACAAAGTGTTAGAAAAAATTACAAAAATTCAAAACCAAAAAGTGGCCCATTCATTACCACTCTCCCCTACTTTTTTAAAAAGAACAACAAATCATGATTTCTCAAGCACAAAAACTTTTCAGAAAGCTGATACGTTATATTATGATACCTAATGGGTTCCTTATATTCGAATATATCAAAATTAAAAGTCATCGTTTTAAATACGAGTCTTAAAGTGCAAACATATGGGCATAAATATATAAATGTTTGTAAACGAATTATGAGCAATATTTCTTTTACTTAGTCCCCGAGATATGTTTTGCATTTCAGCCTTAATGGGGTTTAAAAAAAATTACAGGACTTTGTTTCATGTTTAAGATAAGCAAACCTGTAATTATCATGAATATTTTTGCCTGATTTTTGTTTGGCTACCTTTGTGTCTATATGCTAACTTCCAATGAAAGTAAAACTTATTAGTAATCCTGTGTGGGGGGGGGGGGAGGGCGTCGATTATGGCGGGGGATGATGAAGTGTTTCTAATATTCTACAAAATTTTACCCCCAAGACATAAAATTTCATTGTACATAAGTGGTGTAAAGGTGCACGTTCTGGTGCTGTTTGACATAGGGCAAGCAATAGAGACAAGGCTCTCCAGTTCCCCAAGGTTGGTTTAAAGGATTAAACACATTCT
>JAXGGA010023666.1:0-13126 GCA_038373865.1 Uloborus plumipes | reverse complement strand
CAACCGTCGATAGCTCAGTTGGCAGAGCGGTGGACTGTAGATGGTAAATGCAGAGATCCATAGGTCGCTGGTTCGACTCCGGCTCGACGGAAGAAAACTTTTTTCTTGAGCAAAGAAAGTTATTAACTTCGTAACAGAGGTTAATTCTTTTTTTTTTTTTGCACAATATAACTCTGAACATACAAAGCAAATCACTGCACACTGCTCAGAAAAATTCTTTTCCTTCCTCGAACTTGTTTACAAAATTAATCACAGTTTCATTAAACTAATGTTTCAAAATTAACGAATAAAGAGCTCGGAAACATTAGAAATAACTTAATTACACTAGCATTCGTTTTCATGTGCATTTACTTTAGAAATTTCTTTCAGTTTTCCTGCATTAGGAGTCGAAATTTCAATGTAAGAAAAACTCAAACTTAAAGATACAAACACGCATCGAATTAGCTTTTAAAAATATCAAATTCATATTGGAAAATTTATTAAAGTTCTTGTTCTTTGAAAATTAAATCATTTGACTCCAGCTATGTCCAGTAATAAATGCGATTTAGTAAATTTGAATTGTATTCAAGTCTTACAATTTGTCAAATCTGTACTTCATATTCATCAATATTTTTCACATGTTTAGACAGCTACACTTTTTTCTTCAATTTGGCTTTGGAGCAATAAGAGATATTAAAATTTTACTTGGTTTCATAAAAGGAAAATAATAATCTTGGAAAAAATTAAGAGCTCCCACAGAAAATCATTGCTTGCAGGAGCATCATTTCAGTGATCGGCGGTGGAGAGAGATGGACGATTATTACCGCCCACACATTCGTGGGAGCGGTTTTTTTTTTTTTTTTTTGTAATTTACATTGAATAATATACAATTTGTTAACATGGAAAAATTCGAATTAACGAGCCTGATTGAAACAAACATATGTGAAAGCATAATGAACGGTAATCATGTAATGAGTGATTCTAAACAGGAATGCGCCCCCCCCCCCCCAGTTATGCACATCGGCTAGAATTAACAAAACTTACATACATAGCGATAAGTTCAATATTCAGTTTAAGAAAAAAAAATAAACCTTTTGTGGAAGATCTATTCCTGTTCCTGACATAAGGTTTAGTTGATAAAAAATATCAAAGATGGCAGCACTTCCCGACTCTAAACCGTACAGAATTTTCTTTTAATTAAAAATCTGCACGATTTTAAAAACGTAGTTTGCTAGCATAACAAAGAATTGATTTCAAATTGGAACTGAAAATCCCACATTGCATTTTTTCAAAACAGACTCTTCCTTTCAGACTGAAAAGGGGGGAAAAATAATACTTAAAAAATTTTTTTGTTTGTTCATAAAATACGTTACAGTGGTGGGTAGGATCTCCATCAACCAAATTTTAAAAATCATACAATGTTAAAAATCGCAGCATTTTTTGTCGCATCAAAATTTAATGAAATTATTATTTAATATTGTCAGTGCTTCAGTTGGGGTGGAACGCCGTTCCACCGAAACATTTGACTTAATAATAAAAATATGCACATGTAATGTAAATTGTTTCAAATCGCTTTAAATATATAAATATTTTATTTTTGAATTAAAGGCATCATAAATAATCTAAACCTCCTTAGCAGGCCTTTTTTTAAGCGCAAAAATTCGTCAATCACGATATCTATCCTTATAAAAAAATGCAATCAAAATGATTACGAAATACAATTGTTCTCACTTGAAGAAACGTTTTCGACTGGTTTTTTTTTTAGTTTTAATTATAACGAAATGAAGTTTTGTATAGTCTTGTGAAAAATGTTACCTCAGATCCAATCCCAATTTCCCCTTTTCACACAGTAAATATGTATGTATTTAGCTTCAAGAAAAATAAACCTGAAGGGGGGGGGGGGAGACTTTCCGCTAAAAATTGCAGACACTAAATTAAAAAAAAAAAAAAACTTTCTTTAGGTAAATAATCATTTTCTGGAGAGAAAAAATAAAAATGATGAATAAACACACATACAAAGTAAAATGATCTTATTTTTATTGTTATCATCGCAAGGCTAAATTAATTTCAAGCTTCAACATGTACTTGAATACACTATTAATTAGTGTCCAAAATACTTTGAAAATGAATACTGTATTAGAATTAGTTCAATCAAAGGTCACACTTTTGTGTGACCCTTGATTGCAGCAGAGTGTTCAAAATCATATTAATTTATAAAAGTTTCAAATCATATTTTAAAACAATATTTTTAATATTAAATTTAATAAAACTATGTACACAATAAACTTTATCACATTAAAGAAAACTGTACTGAAAGAATGTGCTTAAAAATATATAAAAATATGACAAAATAAAATGTATGGCTTTTATTACAAACACATCCTTAACCAGAAGGTAAGTAGCAGTAAACAACCGCACCAAAATATAAGCTGCAATTTTAATTCAAAAAAGGATTTAATTTTTTAGAAATCATAAATTATATAATACTAATTTAAAAGATAAAAAATATTGTACACTTTTTTTAAAATTTTGATTAGCGAGTATGTTACTCCAACTTCTATTAGAATTCAGATCTTTTTAAGCATAAGTTATCTCACTCATTTTTCAACAAAAAAAACTTTAAGCTCTTTTTCAAGGCTCTTAAAAAACCATCATAACAAGAGATACGATATATTTGAACATTTTTATATAACATACTACCATCAAATCTAAATGAGTATACCAAGACCTGACTTTAAAATAAAAAAATTAAATATTGAGTATTGATTGAATTAACAATCATTAGAAAAATAAAAAATACTTAATGTTAATTTATTAAACATAAATAATAAAAATACATATTTGTTGGAGACCTAATTAAAAATAATGCAATTTATTACATTACTCAACTATTGACATTTGCTAAATTTGTACCAGCAGTACTCATCTACTCCTTATAGAGATGCTCATGCAGTGTAGCTCATTTGTACTCTACATAAACTTCAGCAAACATCTCCTTTTTTTCTCTCAACCATCTAATTTTGAAAACGCATGTAAAAAGATTGTGGTTTGTGTTCATTAGGTGTTATGTCTGGAAAATTCTAATGCAGTAGAAGTGATTTGGTGTAAGGTTTTCTGAGAATCATAATAACCTTTGCCACAAAAAAAAAAAATAACTATTGGCAAAATAAATTAAGTGGAATAATATTAATAATAAATAAATAAATACCAAAAATTAAAAGCTTACAATCCAATAACTTTTTTTTTACATAGTTCAATTTAACATGCAATGCATGACAGATTCCAAACATAATGTATGATTCACTCTTACCATTGGAATTTTGTGCAAATATTAAAACCTGCATGCGTTCAGACTCAGCATTACGGTATGACTTGCTAATAATTTTTTTTAATGAATCTGCTTGATGTCATGCAACTTATAACAAAGTACAATGCAAATTACGCAGTTAGTGTTTATATTTCAAGCTTTCAGTACAAAGCTTGTGATGAGCTGTGCACTACCCGTAAGTGCAAACTCGAATAATCTGCTGAGACGGAAAAGATGCACACACATTTTAGTACTTGTTTAGTTTAGATTACATACTTGCTTCTTTGCACATGGTTATTGTCAAACCCAGTAAATTCAATATTTCTTATTCACTTATACATGAATTTTTATGTGGGACTGTTACTTCATTAGAGTTTCCTTTAATCAGAGGAAAATACAAGGAGGTTCTTATTCAAAAGGACTGGAACAAGAAAAATGTCCCTTAAATAAATAAGTCCCATAAAGGAGGTACTACCGTATTCTCTTTTCAAAAATATTGCTATAAAACGCCTCTTAAAAAACTACATTATTTAGTTATAAAAATATTAAAAAGAATTCTGAACACATTTCATATTTATAAACTCAAAGTTGTACTTTTTGTAATGCGATTTTCTTTTCAATTAAAATGAAATATCTGCATTTTCTCCTATTTACAGTAAAATAAAACTTAATACTAGGGCATTAAATGTCATAGTATCAGTATGAAACATAAATACCCCATTTTTAAATACTCATGTTTAATTTATACAAAAATATTTTTATGTATATAAAATTTTGTCTTTCATTGCACAAACAAACGTCATAAACGAGATAGATATTTAAAACATTCTTTTCACTCATTCTTTTCAGATTCCAAGTATTACATCTTTACCAAATTTAATATGAAAACTAATACTGTTGGACAGTACTTCAACTAATTTTTCATGCGAATGCCAATACCTTTCCAAATTAAAGATAATGTTATTTCTTTCACTTATAATAAGTAATGCAACACAAGAAAAATTTAAAACTCCACTTCAAAAATGAAAAAGTTTTAATCATATTTTTCTTTAAATTTTATTTAACTTTGAAATAATTAGAAATGTACTCTTCAGTAATCTCTAAACATAAATAAAAATAACAATGTAAAAAAATCTATACACACATATATGCACACACATGGAAAATGATGACCGTAAAAAAAATACATATGGATTCAATTGTTAACATGTCATTTGACGCTGAAGATCAATAAAAATAACTTTTAACATTTTGAATTAGGCCTAAAAATAATAATAATTTGACAGCTCTATGTAATGGAATTTTCAGTTATACTGTAGTACAGCAAAAATCAAAAGAACTTTCATTTCAATTTTAAGAATGATGGTATGTTTTACAGCAAATAAATATTGTGTGAAAAAAAAATCTGAAAAATCAATATTTTTCTCAAGAGTATTCGAGCAGAGTTTTAAATATAGTTCATATCATGGAGCTTTACATTCAATCTTATAACTTTCAATTCAGTTTTCATCAGCTCCATATATCAGCTCATTTTCAGCATCTTTCCCTTAACAAAATTTCTGAATTCAAAATATAAATTAGTACATAAAAGGGGGGGGGGAGAAAGAAAAATCTCAGTCCACAGTAAATATAACATAACACAAACACATAGTTTTCATAAAAATGAGCAAATTAATAATGCATAAAATGTCACAAAATATACACTCGACAAGTAAAAAGATAACGGTACTAAAATTTCATTTGGAAATCAAATCTCATTATTTCGTAGCATTTTACTCACTTATTTCAGAAAGAGCATGAGTCATTTTCGCTACATAAATGAATTAGCAGCAGTTTTGCAGTATTTTTAGGAAGATTGGTGAATAGGGAAATGAATTCCATAACGATTAAATATTAGATGGTCACAATTTTTGTTTGATGCAGAAACAAGACAGGTGTTGTTTCTTGTTTTCAAACAGGATAAAAGTCAAGCTATCAAACTTAGATTCAAAATTGGTATAATATAGCTTATAGGGTATTAAAACATTCATTTTGTTAATGAATGAAAGGAACTGAGCTAATCAGAACAAAAAAAAAAAAAGATTGATCAATTAATTGATAAATACTCTTTTCCCCAAAATTGAAGATTAAGATAATTTCTTATACACTACTTTAATATTTCTTTTTTTTGGGGGGGGGGCGATAAAAAAACAAAGGGTGAAAAACGCCCTCTTGCATTTAAAATCAACAGGTTTTGCACTGTGTACAATTAAAGACAAAAGCAAAAAATCTGGTATGGACCCCACACTACTTCCTTTTACGTGCAAATTTCTTAATAGTTCCCTTAAGTAATAAAAAAAGTGCTTGGAGTGAGTAAGGTAACAATTCAAATATTTATACCCCTAATCTGCCACGAAACAATGCAAAAAATGTTTTACAATGCTTAATTTTCTAAATATTGCGGATTTTAACATCATTCAGTGAATTTTTCGCAAAATATCGCCAATAGCGCCAAGTTGAACCCAAATTCAAAAAATTTTTTTCGCGCAATTTGTCGCCAACTTGGAGCCGTCAAACACTTGGCGACCAAAAGCTTGGCGACATGTCGCCAAGTGGTCGCGCCAATTCATATCACTCGAGTCTGCGTTGAAATTACTCTGATTTACCCCAAAAAAGGGGTAAAACACCCCCTTGGGAACATTCAAATGCAACCACAAGGGGAGGTGCACAACTAGACCATCCTCAGAGCCTACATACCAAGCTAGAAGCTTCTACGGCATATAGTTTTTGAGTTATGCGACCCACATACATACATACGTATATACAGATGTCACGAGAAAACTCGTCGTAATTAACTCGGGGGTGGTTGAAAAGGATTTTTCGGCTGTTAATATGTTGGTAGGTACCTATGCACGTGCTGACAGGCCGAAAAAACTACTGAACATTCATTCAGGGGTGAGCAAAATCAAAATTTAGACTCAAATTTGAGTGAAATTTTTTTCGCGATCACAATACTTCCTTTACTACGTAAAAGGAAGTAAAAAGGACAACCTAGAAGTAGATACTAAAAGAATGTTGTACATGCAATGTGTTAAAATTTAACATGCAATGTGTTAAAATTGCGTAAGTCAATTTTTCATGTGCATACGAAAAATGGATAAAAATAGGTGAACACACTACAAAAAAGTTATACTTATACAATATTTCCCCAGTTCGAAACTATTTTGAAAACAAATTTTTCTTTAAACTAAGCCATAAATATCTATTTAAAAATGCATTTTTTTTTTTTTTGAAATGAAAAGTTCTTAAAAATAATTTTTTGTAGACTTGGAGATTTTATTCCTTTTTTTTTTTTTTTTTTTGTAAGAAATTAATTTTGCTACCATGATTTTTGTAAAGGTACTCATGAATAATAATAGTAAAATCAGCCGGTAAAAAGCCTAGATTTTTCTAACACAAAAAATGGCATAGCTGACTCTTCAGCCTGAAATAGGATAATTTTTTTTCAACATTAATACTAACTGCAACTGTGTAACAGAAATCAGCCAAGCAAAAGACAGCAAATGGTTAATAATGATGAATAATTTTATAAATTCATATTTTTTTTTTTGTCTTTCTCTTTTGCCAGCTTATTATTCTTAATACTTGAATTTCGCTATCCTGAACTATTTAAAAATAAATCAAACTTATTTTATTACATGTTTTACTACTGCTAACAAGGCTTTTGGTTACTGATTACATAAATGGCATTACTTCTAATTGATAAAAAATGTATTACTATAAAATTGATTTAAATAGCGAAATGAAACACAATTTATGATAAAACTATGCTTCCTTATGGTTAAAGTAGCTCGTACATTTCTTGTTGAATTTATACTTTTATGATTTAGCAAATATGAATATATTTTGTTGAATCTTACAAATGCTTCATGCCCTTTTCAAAATCATAAGTTCATTTGTTAAACATCACAGATTTATCATAGCTTTTAATAGACATATTCAAGACAAAAATTAAATCTTATAAACTAAAACCCATAATTTTTGGTTTGATTATAAACAATATTCAGAAGTGTTTTCACAGATACATTTATGTACAGGGATCAATATAATCATTATAATACATAAATGAAGGAAATTCATAATTTTTCTTTTCTTTTCTTTTTTGAGTAAAGCATGTCTATTTCTAAATCACTACATTCTTTTTAAGCCATATTTACAACATTTCCTACACTTTCTGAAGAGATCATTTTTAAAAAATGGAGAATTATCATAATATGGAACATGCCACGCCGATGAACAAATGTTCTATTGTTTTAGCAGTTACTATTTTTGTTCCTTATTGTTTAACTTGATACTTTAACAGTACCTTTTTTGTTTAATGATATTTTTTTTTGTATTTGGCAAATTATTTCATATTTTAATGATTTAATTTAAAAGTTTGGCGAACTTTTCCTCGTTTTCGCGTAACTCTTAGTCTTTTATTGGACATTTTTGTTTAAAAACCGAACATAAATTTTTTTAATTCAGCAGTATTGATTTTGGCAACGCTTGTTGTACAAGAAGATAAGAGTTTGGTGAACAATTTTGAAACTACATCAAGTGTTCCAAATTATGATAATTCTGCCGAGAATTGAAAGCACTAATATTCTTAACACAATTTCATTTGGGGGAATTGCATACTGTATTGTATGGACGGCCAATAGTTCAATACTGTTCATAGTGTATGTGTTTCAAATTCAATGTTTTAAGTAGAAAATGCACACTCATTTGCATCATTTACAATTGCATTCATACACATTAGTATTTTTAAAATTTCAAACTTCCTTTTCCTTCAAAAACTAATTTAAATAACCATTATTTCCTAATTTATGATTTCTATTATAGGAGAGTCGAAAACACCATTCCGATCTATTCAGGAAGCAGAGGCTCTTCGTAACAAAAACGAATAAATGTTTACACAGCATGAAGGTAACTGTCAATTTTGTTGAAATGAATTGAAGGTCCACTAAATGGAGAGAACCAAACTAATGAAAATCGCCCAAATACAGAGCGAAGACTGCGCCATGGCGATCTTTTCTGCCATCGTACAGATTCTTTCTTCAATTGCTCAATACCCTGAAAAGAATTTTAATATTACTATATGTCTTACTTGAAATACAAACTAAAGTCACCCAACGTAAAATAGAAAATTAAAATGTTTTTCCAATAAAAAATAATTTTTTCAATCAATGAATAAAAAAAACTTCAAAATCTGAAAGGCATAACAAATACATGTGTGTCATTTTAAATGAATAGCTCACTACATTAAGCTTCAAAAAAATCCTCCATACTTTTTATCATCATATAGAAGGATAACTTTTTTCTCTTAAGCAAAAAAAGTCGAATCAATCATGCAGGTATAATTAAAAAGACACAATATTTATGTTTTCAGATTTTCAACCAGATAAACTTGGAATCACTGGTTAATTGCATCATACTAAAATTTAAAAGATGAATATTTCATATGCCACTATTTTAAAAACACTCATGACTTTATGAACAACTTACTGATCTGGATACAATTACCCTAAAAAAATGTAATTTTCGATTATTTCTCTAAATAAAAGCAGGAAAATTACTTTTTTTATTAACTTGATGCAAAGGTATAAGTACTTCCTTCCTAAGTCCTCCAGAAGAAGGCATTGGAACTTGGAGGGATTAATATAATTTCTTTCATTCGAATTATAATTTTGCCTCGCCCACAGATTGAGGGTTAAACCCTCATAAACATTGATGAGTTTTCAGCTATAAAGTCAATCTTTGTATGTCAGTACACACATGTGAGAACATTTAAAAAGCCCCTACCACTCCCCCAGAATAAAACAAAAGGCGAAACTATAGGGGAAGGAAATTCCAGCTGCGGTAATGCTTCAGGCTCATCTTTTATGCACTACATACATCTCCAATGTAATACAGCTATCCTAAGTTGTACCATAGCACATTAAAATGATGCGAAGTATAATTTATCAAGTATTAATAAAATTGTAGAATATGAAATAAAAAATGACTGTAGAGTAGGGTGGGTCAAAAAAATACGCCGGGTATGCATCATATGATTTAATTATTGTTCAGTGTGGTACCAGCAAACGGGTTGTCAAGATAAATTATTAATTAAAAATACAGTATATATGCACATTAGGGTGGGTCAAAAAAACACTTTTTCCGAAAGTTTAAGGGGCACAGGATTAAAAAGGTGCGAAATGGTCTCAAACTAACACGTGTGAAATTTTATTGCATTCTGATAAGTCTTTTTGCTGCCGGATTGCTTTTGAAGTTTTGACCCTTTTACCATGTTATATTCCATATAAGATTGCAGCAATAATAACTGATGTACGCTGTTTACACACGAACAATGTATAAAAAATCATCTACTCTATGTTCATATGTGCTGGAGTCCCTGATGGGAGGTCATTGTGACCTCTCAAAAATTTCCTTAGTCAGCATATTTTGTCAAACAAAGCAGCATATTTGGAGACAACCTTGCAGAATTGCAATTGAAAGCCATTAGTTTTTAGAGGTCACAGTGACTACCATTGGGGAGCCTCTGGAGATGGCTCTCAATATATTCTTTCTCCAATATTTCTAGTCATTGATAGCTAGTAATATGTACATTCAATAAATCCCTCAGGAATGATTTATCGTTTCTTGGTAGCAGTTTTGTTTTCGGGTCATTATAAAAACAGCTGTAACTTTTTTAATACTAAGCGCATTGACAAATTTCAAGTACCATTTTAAAGCTAAATGATTGAGTAATAAAATAAGATAATAAAATAAAATGTGAATTTTGACCGAAAATCATTTTTTCAACGTAGTGACATACCTTAAGAAACTAAAAAATATAAAAATTTAGCCAAAATTAAGTGTTGTTAATTCTTTTCTCTTTCTCCATGCACAGATATATATATTATATACATCATCTCTGTATCCTTAAAGTTTCAATAGATCTGACCAACATATTGGACACATTTTGACCAAGAGAAAACGCATAAGAATGATCTAGAAAAAAAAAAAAACAATAATAATAATCTTGAAAACTAGGCCTCAGGCAACTTTCTTTTTTACATTATTTTACACATACGTAGGTATCATAATATGTAAGAACTGTATTTTCCTGGTAATGCCTTTCGAGTTAAACGCAATCAAAAAACTACAAATTTTGAAACTAAGAAAAATATCAGGGTCTTTTCTTGTAAAAAAAATTAAATATCAAACAAATTTTCCACTACATATTTTCTATAATATATCAATTTCAGTTTATGCTAAATTTATTTCGTGGTAACGCATCTTGGCTGAAATTATGCAGGTTAAAATCATGCGAAAATGGATTAAAAACCATACTTTGAGGCCATATAAATGAAGAAATAAACAATCCCCAACCAAAATAATTATGGTATCATCCATTCCGGACATAGTACAATTAATAAATATAATCAAAACCATGCGTTGGTGTTTCTGTAAAGAATAATATCGCACTGAAATGTGGTTTTTAGTCGTTTTGCTAAAAAAGCACTGCACAACTTCAAACTTTCAGAATTTTTACCCAGAGAACAAAAAATTTCGGAAGGCTCAAAATTTCAAAATGGTCACCTCTCTTGAACTACTTTTACATAAAATTTGAAGAAAATCAAGACACGTCACTGCCACACCTTGTCTGAATTTCAAAACAATGGTTCCTTATTGCAATTTTTCAATGTTTCTACATTTGCTGCAAAGCTAGACAAAATATGCCGAGTAAGGAAAATTTTGGGAGGTCACACTGACCTCCGAGGACTTTCTATCATGGACTCCAACAGGTATGAACACAGAGTAGATGATTTTCAATACATTGTTCACGTGTAAACAATGTATCATTTATTATTGTTGCAATCCCATATGGAATATAACATGGAAAAAGGATCAAAATTTCAAAAGCAATCCGGCAGAAAAAAGACTTATCAGAATGTAATAAAATTTTACTCCGGTACCCCTTAAACTTTCGAAAAAAGTGTTTTTTTGACCCACCCTACTGTAGAGACTAAAATACGTTCAACAGAAATGAATTTTTTTGAATCATTTAACTCAGACGTTTTTATAATAAGAAAATACAATATATATATACATATATATATATATATACTGTCGTCCCCGCTTAATCGGGTAACGGATAAACGAATACCCGCTTATACGAATAAAACCGTCCGGAACCGAACGTTTCCCCATAGACACAATGTTAAATATCCCCGCTTAATCGAATAGTTTCCCCGGATAATCGAATAATATGTCAGCTTTGACAAAAATTTTTGCTGAGAAAAATGTCGAATAAAAGTTCCCACAAGACCTTGAACAAGCAAAATACTATTGTGGACTTTTTCAAGAAATGATAGTGAAAGGCGGAAAAACAACTTTTTGTGTAACACAAGTTGTAAGTTACTTTTTATGATGTTCATGACCTACAATATTTATACTCAATTATTACACTATTTTGTTGTTTGCTTTGCTTATTTCAAAATCTTTTTACCAATAACATTAATTATTTCCTTTATATAGCTATTTCTTTGTTATTATTACGTTTTGACACAAAAGTTGTCAAAATGGAAAGGTAAAATGTTCCCCGCTTAATCAAATACCCCGCTTAATCGAATAAAATTTCTTGGAACTGACAGTATTCGTTTAAGCGAGGCCGACAGTATATATATATATATATAAAGAGAGAGAGAGAGAGATAAAATGGAGCTCACTGTTTCGTCATTCCAAATGGCTTGTACTTGGGTACTAAACATGACAAATGTGAAAATTGCAAAAAGAAGAGCCTCAAATATTAAGAGAAGCAGCAGAATTACAGTAGCTGGTGGAGATGCACCGGAACATTCTAAATTCATGAAAAAATAAGATAAATAAGCTTATTGACAAAAATAAACAAATAAATTTTCATATATAACATTGTCAGCATTCATTATGACAACCTCTTTGTCCAAATTGAATCCGTCGCTATAATAAGAAATCATTAAGACACAAATGTACGAGATATTGCATGTATTTTAGTCATATTTAAAAATATTTGAGTAACTTTGGCAATTATGTGTGGTGAGTACATGACTTAAATAAATCTCAAAGAACAACCTACAAAAATCGCTTAAGTGTTGCGCTTCTCCCTCCCCCAATTTGACGAAGAAAACGATAAATGGAATCGCCTGAATCGACTGCGATGCAAAGAAAGTAACAATCCTTTTGCTACAGCAGACCGAGAACAGGAAGTCGTTGACGCACCCCCAATTTATGACGGCAGAGGAATGCAGGCTCCTCCCACGCGAGAAACATCTGTGGAAGAAAACAGTCACGGTTACAACGAAAAGCCCCCATGATCGAAGAAGGAATCAAAAAAGGAGTTTAAAAGAAGCTGAAAAGTGGCAGTTGTGCACCTGGAAATGGGGGTGAGGGAGAGAAATGAAGTGAAAAGGAACCACACACGAAAGTGTATATAAAGTTTCGGCAACAGAGATTTGCAGATTTTTTCGAATTCTGTCAAGGATTTTAGATTTTTGATGTGTTAAGATCCGTCTGAGTTGGATATTGGGGCCGGTTTTGAGCGTCTCTGAATATTAGAATTTTTGAGCGCCAATTCCGGTACACAATAATCCGATGTGATGGATGCCATGAAGCAGACAACAAAATAACGTTTCCAGGATGAAGGAAACAAAACCAAAATGTAATCACCATGTGATATTGTATCACATCGTTAGGTTTTTCAGTTCTTCGATCATTTTGCAACCTATCATTTACGATCGCTTAACGATAATCTCCCGCGTTTTCTTTCTACAACTTTTAAATTCATTTCGGAACACC